>JAOBYE010707750.1:0-11354 GCA_025403585.1 Parazoanthus swiftii
AATTTGCGTTAAACATTTTCGAGTTTCAAAATTTTTGACAACATCTATGTATTTTTCTTGGCAATAATTGGTTTTAACAGTCGATGTTAGTCTTAATAAGTTTGTTATTTTTTTTTTTCAAAATTAAATCGATTTCGTATGATTAGTTGGAACTTTTACTTCTTTCTTTGTGTTTTGCCCCTATGTCAGTTATAAGTAGTTATACTCCAACACCCGAGAAAGGCTTCGCTTTAATTTGGGACAAGTTATTGCATATCGTTGAATAGAGTTATTGGGACAGTCAAGAGCAAATTTATCAGTTTAAACGATCTGTGATTGGGAGTTAAAGTCTCCATGCACCGCAGGCTTGGGAAAAACAAACCTTGAAATCATGTACTAATGAACTGAAACAATAGTTTCGCCTCAAGACCTGTATTGAGCAAATCTGTGCAAAACCGTATATCATGACAACTGCAGTAGTTACTTGAGGAACTTTTGAGAAGAAAATCAATTCTCCTAAACGCCAAAGAATGAAGCGCCTTCAGTTTAGTTCGTCAAGTTATTTGTCAGTTTGTTCTCATGAACCTTGGTCTTTCAGTTGGGCTCCTGAAACAAATTTAAAGATGAATACACGGTTTTACAGACTATCTTGCCCCTGATAAGCTAATTCCGAAAATTCAGATCAGCTGGATAGGTATGTCATCTCCTGCATGCCTTATAGTTATAAAACCTCCTTCCGGTTTTTGATCAACGGAGTTATACCAGACAAGCTACATATGTCGAAGAAAGGGAGAATCTCCAAAAATTGCATAACTGAAATGCTTCCTCTGTCGTTCAGTAAGATAATACATAGTAATAATAAGAAGAAGAAGAAGAAGAAGAAGAAGAATGATAATGATAATATAATAATAATAATAAAAAAAAACAATAATAGTAATAATGATAATAATAATAAATAATAATAATATTAATAATAACAATGATGATAATGATAACAATAGTAATAGTTATAAACAACAACAACAACAATAATAATAACCATCAGTAAAAGCTGAAGATTTGTTTGAGCCCTGAAAATGAAGTCAAGCTATAAATAACAGCAAATTTTATATCTCAGAGCAGACTGCTGACCTTATAATATATAAATAAACAGACTTTCATTTACTTTACCAATTATTTTTTGTTTCAAACTGGTCATTTTCAAAATTAAGAAGCCCGAGAAGTAACACATTTCAGAACATGCCTGTTTTACTGTCGCATGAAAAGTAAAAAAGTACAAAAAGGCTCAAAAATTTCCTAATATTTGTTTTCTTTAGATTTTCATTGACAAAACAACCATGGTTTTAAATACTGCTCATGATCAGCTACAGTGTTGTTGTAGCAGGTCAAAGATGAAACAGATGGTATACAGATCGGGAAATTTCGAACATATCAAATATGAGGGAGATTGCTTCCTCGAATAAGTTTTGATTTTTAAGTTCAGTTTGAAATGACATTTCTGACAATTTGAGCACACATTTAACAATATTTGCAAGCTTTTGACGAAGACTTGTCACTTTCCTGTTGCAATATAGGTAAAAACGCGACCTCCTCTCTTATCTAAAGTTCCAAAAAAAGTGTGACCCAGGCCCCATTCCATAAAATTACCAGAAAATTTATAAGTACGCCGGAAATGTTGACGTTAGTGCCTTTGGACTCCAAAGTGCTGCACCAAGATGGCAGCCAAAGACGTTTTAAAAAGAACTCTCTATAGGAACACTTCAGTTGTGTGTTAAGGGAATTTATATCTGCTAAGTAATTTACATTTGCAAAAGTCTAGGATTTTCGTGGTCTTTTACTGAGCTGTAACCGGTAAATTTGATGAGTCAGGTTTCGGCACTGAGAATCGTTGTATTGCCGATATGTATTTGACGAAAAGTTTCAATGCCGATAAACTGAGAACAGTTGCATGGGGCGATATTGTCTGAAATGGATTCAAGATTTAGCGAGGGGGTTCGGACTGATTTCGGGAGAGGCCCGGGGGTGGGGAGTAAATATTAGGTTTTTTATCAAATATAGAAAAAGAATGAGAACTTTCCCTGATCGGATCCACAACTGCTCAAAGCTTAGGTTTTACTGATTTTTTATGTCGTGTCAAACGAGCTATTGGACTGCAGTGGGAAAAGTCTTTTTACAATTGAAAAATTCCCTCTTTCAAAACATTTTTTGAATGTTCTCAGGCCCGCAGCCAGGATTTTTAACGGGGGGGGGTGCAAATTTCGTAAATTTGGACTCTTAAAAAGCCAAATTTATGGGACAAGCACACTTATGGCCGTTTTTTTTAGTCGTTTCGGCCGTTTTTTTAGTCGACACCAACTGTTACGATAAACCTATTTGGACTTCTTCATCGTCTTCTTAAACCTCTAACGCGGACCTTTTTTGGTCTGTGGGGGGGGTGTATGCACCCCGCGCACCCCTCCCCCCTGCCTACGGGCCTGGTTCTTATTAGTTTACTGAAAGATATTGTTTTGAACTGGGACGATTAACACTGAACATTGGGCATAGAAAAACTTATTCGAGAACGATCTTTTGTTCGCAAAGCCGACAGTGAAATGGTCACATCACGTTTTGTTAGGGTATTTGAGGATATTTGTTTCGCAAATCTGGGCATTTTTTTTACCGGAATGCATCTGCAGGATTTTTTTTCGCTTGTGGAATCTGTGTTCGAATTTTTTTTTGCATTTGCCCACTCCCCTCCCCCCTCGAATATCTAATGGTCCGTCCCTTAGCCGTCAGTATGCTGGGATTTCAAGTGTGTGGCGTGGCATGAAGTTTTGACTGCCACGTTTTACCTTTTAGGGGCTTCCACGTTTCTGCAATGTGTTGTCACCGACTGGTTGACAAAAGTAATTGCTATCTTTGTTTCACTCATCCTTGGAAACCCAGAGCGTCGGAGGAGTGTGGAAGGGAGAGGAAAGTTTAAGAGAGAGACGGGGAGAGGGAGAAAGAGGGAAGAAAGCCGTTGTTCAAAACTTTCAAATGTTGTGTATAAGGCAAAAAGTTAGAATACCAGAGACTGAAAGAGTCCCGGCTTTTACATTATGCGATTAAACGATTTCAATTGAGGGATCACCTTCAAATCGTGCAATAATATATTCAGTTAAATCCCCACCTTCTTCTCACACAATACAATACAACATTATAGTTTTATTCACATTTCGCTAGTTATAATTATGTTTCAGTAAAGCCGGCTACAGTTAGTTTTAAAGAAAATTATAAGATGTTAAGAAGTTAATAAACTAAAGATAATTTTTAGGATATCTGTGGTTTCATCGATATATCGTTATACCACATCCGTGGCTAAAAACTTAAGACTTTACAACTTGGAGTTATGTTGTCGTTTGTTAGTGAAACAAAGCTAGCAGTTTTTTAATTATAAGGTGCCAGTCTTATTTTAAAGGACAATTTATAGGCCTTAAAGAAAACAAAGCCTGAAAATTGAAGACATATTTAAGTACTTGTCTTCACTTTCTGTTTTTACTACAAAAAAGCATTACTGTCGGTGTTACTACTAGGATGTCAAAAATATAAATCTTATTCTATGGATGCAAGGCCACATCATTTAATTTTCAAAAGTTCTAGAAGCAAAGAGATTTGTTTCCGTGACAACGATGAAAACAAAAGCTTCACGAACCTGGCACAAATTTTTTTTCGAAGCGTTCTATCCTAGATATACACATAAATTTGCTTAATATCTTACAAAACAAAGAACAATGTTTTTCAAAATTTTTACAGAAATACACAGATTTATCCGTCGTGCATTCCACTGAAAACTAAATCTACAAAATATAAATGATAAACTTAAATTTTTAAATTGAAGGTGTTCGTGCAACAATTTCGTGCAACAGGTCTTGCAGTTTTCTTTCTTGATGATATTCAGCTGTATTGCACTGAACATTTGCATGGCTTCCATCCGGGTACTTCCCCATTGTTTATTGTCCATTTCAGGCATCGAAACAAAAAAAATTGTCAATCAGCTGCCATGTGATGACATGTCCCCGCCCCATTTTATGCCCGCACAATTGTAAATATCCACAATGCGCAGAGAGAAAGGAAAGGAGTTTGCATTTGGAGTTGGATGTGATAAAAGTGGTCGTGATATCATCGTTGTTTTTCAGGGATAGCATTTACAATGCCTCACAAAGGTGGAAGCAAGCAAAAACCCAAAGCTACCATGAATGGTACGGCTCATCGTGAGCACAAAGAAGGAGAAAATCGAGAGGAAACTGGAGACTCAATGTCTTGTTGTTTACCCAGTGGCTGCCAACTTAATACTTCCGTCAAGCTCTCTCGAGCAGTTCGGGTTATTTGCAACAGCGATTCCTGCAATCAAAGTGGATATATGCATACAGAATGCTTCGAAACATTCGAAGACAATATCCTGGCTCACCTCCGCGGCACAGGCCGGGCTAGAAGCTGGTCAGAAAAACAGCGACGCCAGAACATATGGACAAAGAAGGGCTATGACCTGGCTTACAAGTGTTGCGCTTGCTTATGTGAGAAGGGGCACCTGAGAAAAGATCTGGATTTTGTACCCGCTGTGCAAGAAGAAGAACAGCCGCAGATCAAGGTAAAACGTAAAAAGAAGAAATCAAACGATAAGCCCGTTATAGGCTCAGCAACAAGTACTCGACCGCGACTGAGTTCGCAGTCTTCTAACTGTTCTGAAACTTGCAGCACCTCCCCCACCGAACAACGATCGCCCATCTCGCCGGCGCCCAAAACTCCAACAAAGAAAACGAGATCTAGCTCGTCGACCTCTAGTTTAAGCGAATATTTTTTCCCTGAGACAGCAAATGGCGATTCTGCTTGCAGTGCTGAAAGCAATGATTCGAACAGGAATTCGAATTTTCTACGCCGGAGTGACTTTAGTTCGTTTTTGAATGTTCTACCCCGACACAAAGTTAATCCTTATCACATCAAAATGGAAGATGAAAGCTCCTGTGACGAAGCGCGTCAGTTTGTTCTCTCAACTCTCTCTGCTCGATTTATTAGCACTGTTAGCTGTGTTTTGTGTCAGTCAAAACTTCCTGTGTTCGACAAATATCCACTAGTGGACGGTACGTTCTTTCTGAGCCCGAGAAAACTCTCTCCAGCTTGTGTTGACGTTTCGGAGAACGGAAAAATTATTTATTTGTCAGCTGTCTGCATGAGTTGTTTGGAAGGAGTGCCCAACCCAATTACCTGCAAGCTATGCCAAAAGAAATGGAATGGCTCGACACATCAGCTAGGGACGATGTATTCCTATGATATTTTTGCAGCCTCTCCGTGTTGCCAACAACGGGTCGCTTGTCAATCTTGTCGGAAACCCGTGGTTAATCTTGGCGAAGGCCAGAATTACTTCTCGGAATTTTCTCAACCCATCCGCTGTCCCCATTGTGGGGTGTCGGCGTATCATTGCATAAAACCAGTTTCCTCCTTTGAAACCAATGGAAGAATCGGTTTTTAATAAGAAATCCGTGACGATAATTAGAAGAAATTTTCAGGCGTACACACGAACAATGCTCAAAGCATTCATTTCGTAACAGCCGCTGATAGCATTGTAAAACCGAAAGTTTGCAGTCCCGTACCAGTTGCCCGTGCAATATTGACTGTTCAAGGTGTGGCTCGCTGTTTGTTTCAAAATTGGTGCACGCTGAAAGCAAATTCATTGCACAAATGGTTTAGTGGTGCTGCAAAGTACAACAGTGTTACAAATTTGTGTAGACAAAGTAGGATTTACTTTTTCTGGCCCTTGACCCCTGATGTACAGTGCACAGGAAAGGTTTTCTGTATGAATACAAGCCATAGCAAAGCTACAACAAAGGTCATAGGAAAGGGGAGAGCTATAACCATTCCTTGAAATATGAATATTGTGAAGCTAAAGTCAAATTCCACTCTCTGCTTTGTCATTATTTGTAGGAAGACTGGAAATTTAATTTGCAAAATCTTTATTAATTTTAGTGAAAATGAAATGCAAATGAGATTTGAGAATTTTTTTTCTTGTGGTAGCTGCAGTCATGTCATCTTCAAATAATTTCATTTCTGTTCAGTTATTAAATTGATGTATCCATGATATGCCAAAAGTCACTTAAAGTTGGGGCAAGTTGTAAAATTTAAAAACTGTTTACACCATTTTACAAACTTGTTTGAATGCCAGCGCTTTTGCATCAGCCGCATACAATAAAAAGCTTACATATCTTGTTGAACCAGACAGAGTATTATTTATTAGCATTCTCTCAGTTTTGAGACCTTTTAGTCTCGAGTAAATTCTTACTTTTATGCATCCATTTAGGAAAGATCAATTAATGATTTGATCACCTATAAAAAATACTTATGAAGTGAATATTATTAATGAATGCAAAACTTACAAGAAAGACTTTGAGATGGAATAAAATTCCGGATTCTAAGTTGCATTTAAGCTACGCAGTCATTTTTCTGCTTGTTGAATCTCAAATCATAGTTTTGAAAATGACTAAGGAAGTCAACAAATCAAAAAAATTTTAAATAATGTCCAGTGGACATTGAGGGGGGAGGGGGTTTAGCCGTGGGCATTATGGCAATTTTTTTTAAGCATTAAACAAATTAACAGTAGCTTGACAAAGTTTGGAATGGACATTATTGGGGGAGAGGCGAGTGGGTTTTAGGATAACATCCAGTGGACATTATTTAAATTTTTTGATTTGTTGACGCCCCCTAAGTCAGTCTAAAGCTGAGGCTGTCGCTTTTTCGATTTGAGGCATTTCAAGACTATTGCCAGTACATTCAAACATGCAGATTTAAATGAAATCTAGGCTTGTGTATTGTTATTCCTTACAAGCCGCCTTGTACAATATTGTATTTTCCATGTGCTGGCATCAAATGGTTTCATTATAAAATTGCTTAATTGTGCAAGAGCTGAAGTTGCACTTGTTGATGTAAATGTAACAAATGTCAGCCAATAAAAAAACATGCATGTGCAAGTTAACTATTATGCTGAATAAAGGTAATTTTATTTGAACCCTCCCCCCCTCCCCAAGGGCCAACCCCATTTGCCCTTGGAAGTACACCAGTTTTTGTTCACACACTTTTATGATAAAGAACCCTGGTTTCCACAGATTCCAGCCCTCAGAAAACCACTCCCCCCCTACCCCCAGGAAAACTGCAGAGTGCCAAAGTGTGGTCTGAGGGCAAGCTATCCCATAAAGTTTGGAAATTTAAGGTTCTCCAAAGTCAAATGGAACAATAATAAGAACTAGCAAGTCAACCATTAAGTTAAAATAATTGGCCAAAATATTCATGAACTGCTCAAAATGTGAAGGGCTAATGTTTGCAGGAGTCACATTTTCTAAAGAGATCTGCAGATCTTGTGGAATGCAGAAATCATGAGAAACCTCCCAAATTGCAGAAAGATGGAATTCTGCATTTGTTTGCAGATTTCTGCTGCCAGAAATCTACAAAAGAAAATGTGAATCTATAAATGGCAAAGGTGGTAAAAGCACGCAAAGTAATTTATTGTTAATACATGTGAAAGGCTTCAAGGCAACAAATTAGAAGTCGAGAGCAGACATAGGGGAGGAGGGGTCAAGGGGCTACTTTCATCTTTTGGCACATGGTGCTCACTACTCCTGAAATTCCTGGAAAACTCCTGAAATTTTGTGGAAAAAGTTTTCAACACTTGCGTAAACATTAACCAAAACTGCAGAAGCATCTGAATCGTGTTTGTACTTTTTGTATTTTATCAAGACTCAATTTCAGGAGGTTTTTTTTTCTGGGGATTTTGGTCATTTTTGTCCCATTTTGCTTTCACCAGAAAGCTGAAGAAGTTTACTTGATATTGTTTTTGTTTTTTGGTGAGAGAGAATTAAGGGGTTGGTCCTGGAAAAACAGATTTTCTACCCTGGAGAACTCCTGGAATTTTGTTATCACCAGTCAGTGAGCACCATGTTTGCAGGTACAATAAATATTGCCAATCTTCAATCCATCAATTCTAATCAGTTAAAGTGACAATATTTCCAAAGTTTATTGTGACTACAACATTTGACCTACACTCGGTTTATTTTAACATAAAACTCACTTCAGTTCAAACGTTCCACAAGTGTCAGAGTTGCAATGAAAAATAATCAAACTTAACTCTTTCAGCCCCAATCGTGACAAATGATGTGTTGGTAAATTCTCCTAATTGGTTTCCATACTTTCCTTTTAACAGTCTGGGAGAATTTTCATATCTTGCAGTGTTTGATCAACTCCTATAATTTATTAGTCTTGCAACAAAACAGAATTATTGTATTGATATATTAAAGAAGAAGAATGATGTTAAAACAAGAGTAAGGTAAAGTTCTTATATGTAAACATATCAGATACTTTACATTAAGGCTTTCACTACAAGACCTATCCCAAGTGACCTGTATCAAGTAGTCTAGCCGTCTCTAGTTGGTCGGACTTGTGTTTGAACATCAAAACCCACTGACCTGCCAATCTAATATGGAAACCCACAATTGCAATGATATTCTGTGTTTTCCACTATTAAAACGTGTCAAATATTGATTGATCTTGATTAATGTTGCCAAATATAATAGACCAGTTTCGTATTCGTAGTTGCCACTGATTACAATGACTACACTCTTTTACTCAGCCTTAGCCTCGGCTTGGTGTTAAAACAACAATAAAATAACTAACACCAAGACGAGGCTAAGGCTGAGTAAATGAGTCTGTAGTCATTGTAATCAGCGGCAACTACGAATACGAAACTGGTCTATTTTAGTTATTTTGAGTCTCACTCTTGGATTTGAAAATGCACTTCTTAGTAACTCGCAAGTCTGCTTTCTTAGCATTTCCTAATCCTAGCAAATTAACTGCTCATGGAGGAGCTGAAAATACATTAGTAAAGGAGTTATTATTACTTTATAAAGTTCAGACAAGCAGTTTTGTTACTTTCCATTTGCTAAAGGTTCATCACAAGTTCTTCTGTGTTGGCATGGTTTAGTTATAGTATTTGCTTGACAGTTGCCCCAAGTCTTGATAGCTTTGGTCTAACTTGTGTAAGGCTTTGACCATCGGGGTCCAAAGGTTATGAGGAAGGAACCATTTAACAAATCCCTGTAAGTTGCACATTCATGTCTCTGCTTCCAGCATATCTTCAATCTCCTTTTCCCATGCTGCATTATCATCTCCTTCAACAACTTCATAGTCCTGAATTAGATCAACAATAGTTTTTGTTTTGAACTGAATATTAAAGAAAGTACGAGAATTTTTGAAATCATTGTTATAATTTTATTTATTTTTTATTCCAGTAACTATGGTAACCCTTCAGTGGAGGATTATAACAACCCTGAGATCAGCTTGAAATGCTAATTCTACACACTGATAATAAATAATATAATATATAAGTTGCAGTCACAGCTAAACCCTGAAAAAAAGTTATTAGTTTTATGATATCCCAGTTATGCTAAGTCAGCCTATTGTGTAAACTAATAACATGCAAACCCGGAGCAAATTCTGACAGGGAGGAGGGAACTTGAACTTCCAGAGAAAAGGAGACCCTGAGATACATGTAAGGGGCTCCCTAAAATAATGTGATCCCTACCCAAAGGGATCCCACTTGGCTACTTTTCTGACACAGGCAGGGGGTCCAAATTAGAATTACAATCAAACTTACATCCTCCCAAATCCCTGATTTTTATCGATCAAAACCCCCAAAAATCCCACAGGTATTGCTGAGTATAAACAATTGACCCCCCCCCCCCCCAAAAAAAGAACATTGATGTATTTCCGTGACCTGAAAAATCCCCTCAGACCAAAATATCTAATACAAAAAATTCTTTAGATCCCCCTTCAAAAATCACCAAGTGGGACCCCTGAGGGTAGAAGAGGGGAGGGAGGGAGGGGGTCACCAAAAGGTATTTATTTGGTAGATTGAAGCACACACAACTTTGTACCTGTAGTTCTTGCTGTAACTCTTTCTCCCACTCGGGGACATCTTCATCAACTGCTACATCTGTACTCGCTGACAAACAAAACAGCAACTTCAGTGAAGGACAATAATTAAGGTTTTCAGTCCCAAAAGTGTGGTCAAATGCTGTGAGCGTTACTAAAATTCATATTTGTCACTACCTGTCTCAATACAAATGAATATTAATAATAATTTAGGAGAATTTGGCAATTGGACAATCAATAAATAATTAATGCTTTATTCTCACAACCAATCAACTTATCTTATAATGATACTACAAGGAGAAGATAGGTATTGATAAACTTGGTGGTTCAAAATTTTGACTTTTCAAATTATAATTGAGATATTGGCAAATTATTTACTAGTTAAAATGGAACTCAAAAAGCATAAGCTCCCCCTTATAACCTCACATTAACCATTTCAGCCCCAAACACAGAAACAAGATACTGCCAAATTCTCCCAAACTATATTTGTTCATTTTAAACAATTAAGGAGAATGTTTTTCATACTAGATAGCTATCTGTGTGTGATCAGTTCCTTTATTCTCACAACATTTATTTTGTATTGATTATGTAAGGAGAAGATAGATGTTAATAAAACGGCTGGGGTTGAAAGGGTTTACACCGTCCTTACTCATGTACTTACCTCTTTTAGAAGGAATGGCTCCATCTTTCTCAGAGGATTTATCTTGAGCCAACTGCAACCTCTCCACTCCAATCTGTCTCAGATCATCATGACTCAGTTCTGAATTTAGATATCACAAAATGAGCCACAAAACACCAAGTGAGCTACCATATTTAATATTAATGTAAAATCAAGATATTGATGCTGACCTGACTGCGAAGCTTCTTGATGTTCGTCACTGACAAACTCATGCTCTTGATGAGGAGGGCTATCAGGTGGAAGATCCTCCAGCTGCGAGTTGGGCTGACAGAAAAGATAGAGTAACCACAATAATTAAAATAAATTAGAATCTATTTATCAGATTACACTTTCTTTCCTTTTTAAAATTACTTAATACTGTCTTTATATTCTTAATAGATTTACAATTTGTACCTGTCCAGTATTAATATAGACGAAAAGAAACAGCTGAAGGAGGGAAAAAAATCAAGACACATTCACCAGGGTTCAAACCCGTGCCCTGTTGAATCCAAGTTCGATCCGATTGCCAGTCCAACACACTAACCACCCCAACCTGAGCCATTACACAATAACCATTCAAATTATATGTGGTGCCAAAAAGCACAGTTTCAAGCCACCCAATGGTTAAGAGCATTGTATATTAATCAGGTCTTATAAATAAGGCTTTTCACATAACTTTATTATGCATGCAGCACACCGTCACTGAAATAAATGACAAGTAAATCCCCCCCTTCTATGGAGGGACTACTCAAACTATGTTTGGGTTGGTGGGGTGGGGGGGGGG
>JAOBYE010707761.1:0-11352 GCA_025403585.1 Parazoanthus swiftii
ACATATCTTTGTAACAACGTCTTATTTTTTTACCTTTACTTTTGTACACATATGCAGTGAAAAAGGATTAAATAAAAAAAAATAAAATAAAATAAAAAAATAAAAATCTACGAGTTTGAGACGAATTCATTCTGTTGCTTGTTTAAGTAAAGAAGTGAGACTTGCTGTTATATGGGAAGCATTCCATTGATATGAAGAATTAACTTAGCAAACTTTCACGGCGAGTTGTCGTATAACTGTTGGTCTTCGTTGGCATAATTTGCTTACCATTTTTACCTTGAGATAGAGCATACTAGAAATAATTATTAATTTGTTCCAAATTTTACATCCGTACTTGCAAGTGCAACTGTAAAGTTAACACAGTAATTTATAAAGTGTTTGAACAAGATCGTGCCATGTAACAGAGAATTTCATACTTTTGCTTGAAACTTTGTGAATTTTCCGATGTAGAGTTTTCCATCGTGTTTTTGTGTGGACAGAGATAGCATAATTTTAATGCCGTCATGTATCAAGTTAATAGTGAATAAAATACTTAATAGAGCAACAACAAGAAAAAGCTCTTTCTACCACCAGAGTTGATAGAGCGAAATGGTTTTGAAATTCGCCAGTTTCTTTGTTGCAGGTTTTTGTTCTCTATCTCTTTTGTTCGTTGGTCTTGACGGTGCACAAAATACAAAAGGTATTGAAATGCATATGAACAGCTAACCAGTAATATGCTTGGGCTCACACACTGAACAAAGCAATCTGCACTGTCACGGTTCGTTCAATCTAAGACAAAGCAGCTTTTTACACACCTTTTGAAGTTTGTTGACCTTCACAACCAGTTAGTTCTATCAACTATGCTACAACCTGGTAGACTTTGGACACTCTCCTGCAAATCTGTTTCGCAAATAAGGTGCACTGCCCATTGAGTGAGCGTGCACCTGATGTGGAGATTAGATTCGTAGGTTTCTTTAAACCGGCATTCACCTCCATTGTCAGCCTCATTCCGCACATGCATTTTCCTTAAATTCGTTGATTGATTTCTGAGAATCTTAAGTTGAAGACGACTTCCTTCTCTTGCATTTTTAAAAGTACAAATCAGATCGGTTGTGTGGAAAGCATTTGTTAGCGAATTACCATTAATTGATTTGGACTAACTTTACGAGTTCTCCATAGCGATTCTGTGTAGAAATTGACATCGTAATTTTATTAGCAGGTCATGCATCTACTGTTACTGAAACAAAAAACCTGGGCCCAGTTGTTCAAAGCCCGATTAGTACTAATCCTGGGTTAACTCAGTAGGTTTCAGTAAGAGTTAATCCAGGATTAGTACTAATCGGGCTTTAAACAACCAGACCCTGGAAGCCAATGTACTCGTAATTCTTTTGCGAATCTGTTCCGCACGTTAGATGAACCGCTCATCGAGTGAGCCGTTTATATGATGTGGAGACTAGACTCGTAGGTGTGTCTGAACTAGTACTCATCATTGTTAGTCTCACGCAAGTTTTCCTCGATGCGCGATGGATTTCTGATGCCGGATGGTCAGTTTACGAGTGGGGCTAATGACTACCAGAAACGGCAGTGAGACGACTTCATTCCGTTGCATTTAATATAAAGATCAGGTTGACTATCAAGAGTCACAAGTTGTTTGTAAATCTCTTGGTAATTCTGTTGGCAACATAAGAACGTGCAAACCAGGAACTGAAGTGAAAACGTGGTCACCAGCTTTTGTTTTATTTCGCGCTTCTTGAAGATAGCTCGTAATTAGCGACTTTGTAAGAGTTCTGCTTTCTCCATATAGGTGACACCAATTGAATTGATTACGTTAGGGCTCCCATCCTACCATTTTTGCGAAAACAAGAAAAGAAAAAAAGAATTTAGAACTGCAATTGAAGTATAAAACGTTCGAAGATAGTACAAAAGAACTCAACATGCGTTTTTTTAATTGTGTGTTTTCAACAAGGCCAGTAACACAGATTTCTGCTAAAAATTGAGTAGCTTCGCGAGAAAACATGCTGGTAAAACAATTAAAACTTGGGCGAGTTGTGATGTGTTCAGGTAAATAAACCAAAAGGGTCAAAATCATTTTCTTTTCCTAACCTCCCACCCCCATGCATCCCTTCCAGTATTTTAGCAACAAGCTAAATTGACACTCCCTTGGTACAAATGAGCCTGTTCACAGTCTAGATGTTTTCCCTCAGTTTCATACCAAACTGCAACAAATCGTTTTTTGCAAACAATACAATAGGTACGACCAGCGTATTGAGATAGCAAGTGTTTACCATTGATTTTATGAAAAATATTTTTATTGTGTGCTCGTTACTGTATGTGTTATTTATTGACATGCAAATACTATTTTATTTTAATATACGAAAGTGACTACACAGCTGTAGAGCCTTAACACTTCAATTAGTGCCCAGTTTTTCACGGCCAAATGGCAAGTTACATCTGAAATGTATCTTGTTCTACTTGTCAACCTGATTACTGTGGTAAGCGTTTTTATCATTTTGCAGTGACTAGTTGTCAGAATGTTACAAAAGTGTTAAAACTTGGATTCGTGAGAATACAATTAAAACTACCCAGATTTTCTAGAATATTGTATTTCATGTGTTATCATTTTGTTCTCTAGGGACCGGAAATGTTTTCTGTTACTTGTTTGCAGATCATCCAGCGATCTAATTGTTCACACTACCGTTTCCTTTCATGGGGAACCAAGTTTTTGGAAAAAGTTATTGGTTGGTCAGACTGTTTATTGCCATTATTGCTGTATGCCACACTTGTGGTATTATCAGGTCTAAAACTGCAACACAATTACTCACGGCAGAATGATAAAATCTACATCACAGTAGTCAGTTCAACAATTGGAATCAGATCAGGCCATAATGTGCTAGGTGGAACTTACAATTTAATTGCTGGTCAACTCATCACAATTGCCCTTGTAACAACTGAACAGTCAAGTTGTCCAGCTTGTTTTTAATTACCGTTTTAAAATCAATACAGTAAATACTTCGTACTATAGCGGTTACAAACTTTCTCATACTCTCCATATTTATACTCAGTCATATAATTATATGTATATATCATTTTCATCATTAAGTACAAGTAATTTCTTGATTTTGATTATCTTTTCCTTTGATTGCTTTCTATGGAATTCGTTGCCAAATATGATCTATTTTTTGAAAACATTATTTTACTATTTATTCTTTCAAAAAGATGTTTTAATTATTAGTTGATAATTATCTTCAATTTGTACCTTTGTTCAATGCTTCAATTACTTTCATTTATCATTCACTATATTGTATACATTTCTTAATCATTTAAGTTAAAAAATGCTTGTAAAGCATTTTCCAGTGCTTCTACCGAATTAGCTTTTGTTGTACTGTAGTGTCAGACTAAAGTGGGCATTATTCTATTCAATACACGACTCCTGCTGAGCCAAGGCAGCAGCTAGAAAGTTACAATCAATGCATTGACTTCAGCTTCTATAGATCAGTTTCGTATTCCCAGTTACCGCTGACTACAATGACCACAGACTCATTTCTGCAGGGTTAGCCTCGACCTAATGTTAAATATTCATAAATACCAATGTAGGTATGAGTTATTTACTGTTCTCTGTATTGTTGGAGGCTCGGAGTTCTAAATCGTTCTCGCTGGTATTTATGTATGTTCAAGACCAAGTCGAGGCTAACCCTGCAGAAATGAGTCTGTGGTCTTTGTAGTCAGCAGTAACTGGGAATACAAAACTGGTCTGTTCAGTGCCAGAGCTTCTTGAGACCTTTTGTCTTATGCACCTTGCATCAAATCAGCAAAAAAGCTCATTGCACCAATTATCGCAAAATTTAAACAAAGCAGCAAAGTGTAAGGTATTTGCTCTTGGTATCTGAACAAAGGGCTCCATAAAAAATCCTTTAATGCCCAGTTTAGTCCATCATGCCGGTTTCGTGATGAACTACCTGGTATATACTTCATTTACTTAAAGTGTAGTAAGTGAATGCAGCTTGATGATGCCCATGTTGGCTTGTAAAAATGAGTGTCACGACGTTTTCTTCAAAGAAATATATATATACGACTTACCTTATCTGATATCCTTGTGCTTTCTTTTTTTGCTAAACATACATACATGTAATTCAACTGCAGTCACCTTTCACTTAACGACACCTCATATCAAAAGACAGACATCTTTTTAGATTGGACAGCTGGAGTTGGTCTCTGCCAACCTCGAGACATTTTGCCCTAATTCAACTCTTAATAGGTAAGATTCGTTTTGAGTAACAAAAATCGACACAAACATTTAATTACACTACCATAAGCCATTTTTGGGCCAAACAATCATAGCGCTCACTGGTTAGCGTCACTAACACCTGGAAATCTCTTCATAATAAGAACGTGCTGTTTTCTTTACCAGATTCGTGTACTTCACAGGCCGGTAGCTAGGAATGTGTTGGGGGGAGGGGAAGGGGAGAAAACCAAGGGCAATTAGATATTAACAATTTCTATGTTCCATGTTTGTCCAACACAATCCATCGAAAAAGCCAAGAAGTTTCATAAACCGAGACTCAAACGACAAATTTCGAGGACAAACGCGCTGATAACTTTCTTAAGTCCTTTCGATATACGGTAACGCCAACTATTACAGATACACTTTTGGGTCTTCTTCGTTTAAATTAAAGCTACTGCTGCGGACCTTTTTGCCCGTGCACTTCTCCTACCTACGGGCCTGCTTCAGTAGTCAGTTAATTTCTTTTGTTACACATACTGTATTGCTGTTGCTACAGAGACTGATTGATAACCGATTTTTTGGCTCAAAAAGTTCGGCAGTCTGGCGAGGTTTCTGAAAAACTTTTCTTCTTGCATATTTAAATGCCAAGTTATGTGTTCCGGAGTATGTTGGCACTGTGACTTCTTTACAAGTGAAACCACCACATCTGTGACAGTTTGCATGGCACGTGAGTGTAGATGACTGCCAAACGCTTTATTAAAAATCCGATTTAAACTCGGAGAACAATTTTGAAAGCTTGACTTGAATGGAATCTGCACTAAACTTGTACTCCCATTAGTAAAATAGAGGGAATTGAAGGGTTTGCAGGTCGGCCAGTTATCTGCTTAAAATTCTATTTGGATAATGTAAGAGTTAAAAAGATATTTTCTTTGGATTTACAGATCCTATTGGATTTGGGTAAGCCGGGTTTTAGCAAGGCTTTCAAGTTATCTATCAAAATAAAGTGGATTAGCGGATTCACCTTCAGATTGCTGATTCCACGGTTTAGCAAGAACAATTGATGATCGCTTTTCACCTCATCCGCTCTTTGAAAGTCTGAATAGAAGAAGGGATGTCGAACAGGTTCACACACATTTACAGTTCCTTGTTACTAATCAAAAGTAATCAGTTTTTTTGATATAAAATATAAGATTTTAGAATTTTTAGTTGCAAATGTTGAAATCCCTATTTGTTCTCTTAACTGTACTGAAAGTCGCCTTTTGCCTCTCCATAATGCACTACATATGATGGCAAAATATGATAAGGGTTAAAAATGACAAGTTCCTTTCCATCGGGGGAAGTGTGGGAGTCATTTCCACTCTCCAGGGGTTCCCCATGGATAAGTTTTGTACACCTGAACACCTTCCCTGGCAACACCTGACATAGCAGTAACTTTGTCGCACCTCGAATGTACTCCATTGAGTATGAAGGGTACTCGCTGAAATAAACTCCTCGACCATAATTACCTGGTGAAGCAATTAACAGATTTTCTGAGACTGATGCAAAATGAATCTTATTTCAATAGACCAGTTACCGCTGACTACAATAACCATAGACTCATTTCTGCAGGGTTAGCCTCGACTTGGTCTTGAATATACATAAATACCAATGTAGATGTGAGTTATTTAGAATTCTTTGTATTGTTGGAGGCTGGGACTTCTAATCGTTCTTGCTGGTATTTATGTATATTCAAGACCAAGTCAGGGCTAACCCTGCAGTGGTCATTGTATTCAGCGGTAACTGGGAATACGAAACTGGTCTATTTTTTACATATGTGAGTGGGCAGTACCCAAGAAAATCTTAACTGCACAACAAACACAATTGTCTTTGACCAACTGGCTAGTATCCAGCTTATTATATGACAAAGATTCTTAAATTTCTTACTTGATTGCTAACTGGCCCTTTCTTTAAATCCACCTTTGTTCACTGACCATCAAAAGTCAGTTTTGCTTGGTTAAATTTACAGAAGAAATTGTCAGTCATGTTAAGGCTAACCTACTGGTGGAGTCTGCCATTTATACTCACCAGTATCTGTTGCATGCTCAAAGTTGTGGTCTCCTGGCATTCTGAATCCATCACGGCAGATTGAATCAATGTTGCTTTCCTTTGTACCATGAAAGGCCAGTACAGGATAGGATAATTTCTCACCTCGTACTCTCCAAAGCTTTTCTTGTGCAGTCTTGAATCTTTTTATTAAGATTGGGTTGATGACGTACTCAACTTTTGTGACGCGATACTTGTCAGCAGTGTCCACAAGTCTATAAAACTGAGATTCTGTGGGAGTTCAAACAATGCATTGAGTGCCATTTACCGTAATTAACAAAATCTATTCTTCTGGAATTTATTTTTTGACTCAGTAAGGGTGGAAAGGAAGAAAGGAGACAAAGCAGGGAAAAGTTGGGTACATTGGTCAATTAACCCTTTGGCCCCAGCTAGTTTATCAGTATGTTAATTCTCCTGAAATTATCCACACAAAACAAGTTGTTTGGTAATGAGAATAAAGCAATTGATCATACACAGCAATTTATCTAAGGAAAACAAATTTCTTCCAACCTGTTTACAAGAAAACTATAGAGACAAATAAGGAGAATTCAGCAAAATGCCGTATGGCATGTTTGGGGCTGAAAGGGTTTTAAAAGCGTATGTGGTGCAGAATAGGGTAAACTGATTTCAAGAATGGGGTATCAATAAATTCAAAGTATTTTTTCGGGTACCAAAAATGAAATTTGGTATATAATAATTGTTTCAGGGTTTAGCTCAACTTCCGAACTCCCCTGACATTTATTTTCTGGGAGTTTCCCTCTCCCTTGCATCCTTGATATACTCAAGAAAGGAATTTCACCTGCAAGTCGAAAGTGTATCTGTGCTGCAGAACCTTCCTTAAACTCTCTCTCAGCAAACAATGGAAAGTAAACCAGCTCCTTCCTTTCCAAGGCATCTGCTTCGCCGTCCACCATTAGGTGACCTTTCTCCAGTTGACTATGAACTCTTTGTAGCTCTTTGTTCTTTTTCTCAATAACATCCAGTGTTCTGTGCAACTCGTCTTTCAGCAGGTTTTTAAGTTCAAATGCCCTGCGGATAAGGTCCTTCCTTTCTTCTTCTGTCAAAATTGAGTAGCATTTCAAAATGCTTGGTCCTCGGCTGAGAACCGTGTCATCCTTCGGAAGGCTTGTTTGGCTCCTACAATAACAATTTGTATAGTATTGCTAAAGAAATTCAGGTAAGGTTACAAGTGAATGGATTGATCTGGATAGGAAAGATTATTTTTAAATACTGTTTTTGTCTGGACTTTACTGGTCACCACTAATACCATATATCGCAGTCTGGGCAACCAAATTAAGAGGAGATTAAAATGTGGGTCTGATAGCTACTAGTTGCCTCCCTTTTGTCTGACAGGGCCTAGTGGCCCCCCTTTTGTCTGATAGGGTCTAGTTTACCCCCTTTTGTATGACAGGGCCTAGTTGCCCCCTTTTGTCTGATAGGGTCTAGTTGCCCCCTTTTGTCTTACAGGGCCTAGTTGCCCCCCCTTTGTCTGGCAGGGCCTAGTTGCCCCCTTTTGTCTGATAGGGCCAAGTTGCCCCCCTTTTGTCTGATAGGGCCTAGTTGCTTCCCTTTTGTCTGATAGGGCCTAGTTGCCCCCCTTTTGTCTGACAGGGCCTTGACTAAGTTGCTTCCCTTTTGTCTGATAGGGCCTAGTTACCCCCCCCCCCCCTTTGTCTGACAGGGCCTAGTTGCCTCCCTTTTGTCTGATAGGGCCTTGTTGCCGCCCCCCCCCTTTGTCTGATAAGGGCCCAGTTACCCTCCTTTTGTCTGACATGGCTTACTTGCCCCCTTTTTGTCTAATAGTGAGTTTTGAAACATTTATACGAAAAACACTGAAAAAAACTTCTTTTGCAAGATACCAAATTTGCCAGCAACTCTCTCAGAATTAATTAAAGGGTTTGGGCCTTCCAATTCTGAATTTCTGAATTTGCTCCTGCCAATAGCATACACCCTGTCTATCTTTCTGTCAAAACAGGTGTCAATATTTTTAATTGGACAACTTTGTCATAGCAAGGACCGCATGCAGTCACTCTTGCAAAAATGACAGAGGTCCTGGGATCCATAAGTTTAAAGAAACCATTTTTGGCATAAGTTTTAGTAAGTGTTTAGGATACCATTACTTGCAGTTTACTAATTCTAAGTAATAAGCCATTTTTTTTTAATTTTGAGAATTATTCAGAAAATAATTAATTTAAAACTAAAAGGGCATACCAAATTAAAAGATCGATCAAAACCAATCAAGCTTGAATAGAAGACTCACTTTTTTTAAACAAAACATTGAAGTATACATTTTGGGGATCAAATATTTGGTTACAAGTCTGCTGATATAGGTTTGAAATTGGAGCGAAAAATGTAATGTTCTGTTTTTTGTCATAAAATGGGTGAACGTTGTGGAACAGAACAACACATCCTCTCAAACTGACTTTATTTTATACCAAAAGCTTTGATTGACTTCCCTTTTGGCTAGATTGCAGAATACCCCCCCCCCCCCCTGCAACTTGAGTTAATTTATTACTGCGGATTCCTCGTTCTCTCGTTCCACAGAAATGTGTGCGCAGTAGATTCCAGAACAACAACGCGGGGGGGAGTATTCCGCAATTGCTTCTCCGTTTTAAGCGTCCCCCCCCCCCCATTGAAAAAAATCAACACTGAAAAACAGAAAATTGTAAAAGCTGATCCAAGAAAACTTACTCTAAAATTGTACCATCCCCGTCATCATCATCGTCATCAGAGATCAACTGAGTGGCTTCCATTTCGCAGCCGCCTGGAAGTTCACCAAAATCGCACTCGTCAACCTCGTGGCTGTCCTCGTGTTTACAATTCGATTCGCTGTCACTTGGGTTCTCAATGCAAGCTTTATTCACCTCGTCTCCACAAGTCGGATGCCAAAATTCAGCAAAATGTACCAAGTCCATGTCAGTGCAGTCAACTCCAAGTTTGCATAAAGGCAGGTTTTCGTGACTGTCTGCTCTCGATTCTTCAGTGTCCTCCCTTGAGATTTCGATTTGGCGCGAAATCTCGGTTTTCGTGACATCTCGTTTCTCGTCATTTGCATGTCTAAACTGGAGTTTGTGTTGCGGATTCACTCTGAAGCATCGCGAGCCATATCGGCACAGTGGTCTTGTATCACTGTTGTCATTTTCATCTTCTCCTACAGTGATCTCCTCCGTTTTTCTGCGCTTTGCTGAAACCCCTTCGGTCGCCATGTTCCTTGATTCTGTTCTCACTCGAGCAATTGTTCAAGATGGCGGCCGGAAGTTGAAACTTTTGCGGGTCAAGTATAATTATTCAATGTGACACTTCTAACATATGTAAATTGTTGGCGGGCAGTTCGTAATCGTTCTCTTCACGTGATATATTTGTTTTACGTTGTTTATTTCAGTGTTTATTCCACGATATTCCCAATCGGATTGTGGAAGAACGTTCGTAGCCGGCCCAAACTTTATTAATTTTGTTTCTGTACCACATAACGTCATTTTATCGAAGCCCGTCTCTCAAAGCGAAACCACGTGGTAAACATAAATCGCCTCCAGTCCTCCGGTGAGTTCCCGTCCAACATGGCGGATCAGTTTGTACTTCAGACAGCAAGTTTGCCAGTGTCTTTCTTTCAACTTTTTTCGTGAAATTTCTTTGAATGCAAGTGTTTTGAGTTTCAGGGATGCTTGGAGGAAAGAACAGAGCCATAAAACCTGAGTGTATCGTATTTGCATTGTGGACAGATTCAGATATTCAATGCACTGCTGGTGAGCTGTAAGTCGAACTTATTCTCAGTTCTGCCTTCCGAGTCCTGGAGAAGTGAACTCAAATAATGGCTTATCCAACACCGTGCTTCACCCATCTGTCATCACGTGATTATGAACATATTTACGAACCAGCGGAGGATACATTCCTAATGATGGACGCACTGGAGAAAGAGGCCGAGTTTCTAAAGTCCAAAGTGTAAGTTCTAATAACGTTTTCATGAAATCAAATAAATACCGGTAATTACATTCGTTTTAAAGATAGGTCAGTTAAACGCGATCTTTGATTTACCAGTACAATTATTATTCTCAACATATGCTCAACCAGTTTACCCGGTCAGTTCATGCCCGTCATTTGTTAATGAAATTCAGTTATCAAACTCGAAGATTATATGATCAGTCGATATCGGTCGATGACAATTAACTGTCATTGATTGTTATTGGCTAGTCAATCACCAGTGAACAATCACATGATGAAAAACAGTGGCTACATTGATTGTCACACACTTAATTTGAAATAGACATAAAAACTGTATATGGGTTAAAAGTTGATCAAAACTGATATAAAAATCTCAGTGGTGGATCCAGGGGGGGCATGGGGGACCTGTGCCCCCCCCTTTTAGGTGGATCAAAATTTAATGTCAGTGCTGAACTGAGTTTTTTAAAACAAAAACGAACTCTCACTGCAAGAAATTCTGGAAATGGCCATTTAAGAGATTCAAATTTTCAAAATTTTCTGGGGGAGCATGCTCCCAGACCCCCCCTAGAAAGAACACTCGCACCTTCAGTGCTCGTGGTGCCCCACCTTTTCAAAATCCTAAATCCGCCCCTGAATCTTACCATTTGATTTCATTGCAGTCAATTGGTTATCATATTTTTGTCAACTGCAGAGGCCAAGCTATTACAGTGCGACTACACGAACCAAGGCCACCCAGACAAATTTTTTGCAAATTAGCCAATCATGAGTCGAGCTGAGAACAATGAAATTGCCACAATTTCTTTGATCGGTAATATTTTTGCCCCAGCGACTACGGGAAACCCAAGTTATTAGTTTTAGCTTCCAGTCGAAGCTTAATATGGAACATCCACATTTGAACATTTGTGTAAATAGAACGAGAAGGTTTTATGATAACGGACGCCGTTATCCTTAAATTTTATGCTATTACTTTATGATACGAACCGCAATGGCACTTCAAAAATTGTTCACGAACTCAAGACAAGTAGATTACTAGATATTTTGTTCAAAATGCCGTTTCACACTACGACCACACAAACTCATCTATTGCTCATTGATCGTCCTGTTGGAAGAGCTGTTCACCAAGGACCACG
>JAOBYE010707783.1:0-11352 GCA_025403585.1 Parazoanthus swiftii
TGTAAATATAGTAAAGCAGAAGTGTTCTACTTGTGCTAATATTCTGTTGAGCCGACGATGCTTCGTTTCCACCGAGTTTGCACAAGGCCACGATACAGTTTAGCTTATACTATACGTTTAGTTTAAGTGAATGTGGTAGTACCGTGCTCAACGCATAACAAGCAGATCGAATATTTTGTATGAAACATCCATTGTATTTGGAAAGTTAGTATGTTCAAGGGATACCCAAATCACATCCCGAAAACGAAAGATAAAGGCCAAAAATTGAGCAGTTTTGCATCGAAAACTGTTACGAACCCGAGCACGCCCCTTTCCATTTTCCGGGGGGAGTGAAAATTTTCAAACAGGAGCTGGCTTCAACCAATCATAAGGCTTCAGTAAGGCTTGCAAATTTCTGGAATAAATTAATATTTGACACGTGTGCATACGACATGGCGGTGCAAGAAGATGGGTGAAAAATCTACAAGATTTTTGTCGCCAATCCTGTCCTTATTTGAAGGTAATATGCGTCATTCTATACTAGTTTCTGAAGTAGATGACTTAGATTACCTTTTGCGTGATTTTTAAAGCAGTCGATGCGGAATTTAAGGTGAGATTTTCATCCAAAGTATTAACTGCGAAATTTTGAATTTCCAAGATGGGAGTGCCGGATGTTCTTACTGAGATAATGAGATTATATATTATATAATACAGGGTTGTATTGTATGCCTTAAGTTTTTCAAAACTTCTTCCGTCTTATCGGAAGGCAGAGAATTTGACATCCAAAGGAAAAGTCGTTTAGTTTGCCTTAACAGTTTTTGAAAAGCCTGTTCGTTTGCTATTAAAAGTACTTAAGAAGTTTGTAGCTTTAATATGCGTAACCGGCGTGTCATGCGAATTCGAAAAAAAATGTTCAAAATTTCAAATGTTATGGTTATTGTGGTGCTTATGTTTCCAGACAAAAGCCCGAAATATCTTGACAAAGCAAAATTTCTCACCAACCAGTAGCTCAAATTTCCAAAATAAAAAAAGGTTACAAAGCCAATAGGGTAGTTTTTGAAATGATGTTGAAAATGAGACGAAGTCTTCTATATCTTTCCAAACTTATATATTTGTTTTCAGCATTGTGTAATATTTGGACTCTGTTTTACATTTATTTGATTAGTTCGCTACAATTCAGATTTTCATCGAGCACTTGCTCACATTTAATGAATAAACAATAATTGGAAAGTTAAAAGGCTAATGTTTAATATGACTTTAAAGTTAGAACAAATGCTTTCATTTTGTTTCCAGAATTTGAATTTGTTTTACATTCTCCATTAATATCAATTTGATTCACTTACTATAAGCCAGATTTCTCATCAACCAATCATGTAAATTTAATAAGTATGCAATAGATAAAAAGCTGAAAGTCTGAGATTTAGAATAATTTTAACCACAGTAGTATTCCTTCTGCACTGTTTTCCAAAATTTATATTTTATCTCAGGATTGCATAATTCTTACACCATGTTTTATGTCAATTTGATTTATATAATTGCTCAAAGTGACATTTCTCATAAATCAATAGTACAAATCAGTTAATAAGAAATCTAGGAGACCAGCATAGCTTCATTACTCTCTCCACAAGTCACATGTGTTTTCAAGATTCCAAAGTTTTAGACCCCAATCCTGAGATTGGTTGTTCAGAAAAATGCATCATAATTTCTTATCTTCTTTGCACAGAATGATGCAAGCGTTGCAAGTTGAACGATGTTGGATGGATCAATCCAGCCGAAGCAAAGAACATGAAATACAAGGTGTTCAATCTTTGATATTTTATTATTTTCATATGAAGTGGAACGTTTTTGCTTGCTGAAGCAGTAAATAAACGTGAAATTAGCTATCGAACAAGGAGTGGGATAAGATGAAGGATATAGTTTGATGATCTACAGAAGAATATCCACCTACACTAAAGTAGTAGGATCATTCAGCATTGAATGAAGTAAAATAATAAAACTAGGGCTTGTTATTTGCACTTGTAAAATTGTAACCCAATAATACTAACCTTTCTTTTAATAGCAACATTTCTTTTATTGAGGATAACAAATAAAGTCAAAATTTGCTTATTTCCAACCTGGTCCTCAGTAATATCAAACATTGAGTACTATTCAGAACACAAGCAAGAGTGTTCTATCAGATATAAATTGAAACAGCAGGTGTAGCCAAGTGTTCTGTGCCCAATAAATCACGAACTGCTACTATTAAAAAACGACCAAGCTCATGAGGTTACTCTTGAAGTTAAATTGAAAATTAATGTGTGTCGAAGCCAAGAAAATAAAGTATAAAGTTAAGATGACGATTTATCCCGTGTAAAACTCAGACACAGAAGTAATTTCCTGAGTCTTTTCCTCATAAACTATTAATGATTTTTTACTATTAATTCTGTATCAATCATAAAATATGATTATTCATAATTTAATATATTAATTAGTAGCCACTTATTATTAGCTATGATGAATAATTGTAAATTTAATTGTAAATTTAAAATTGAGTGTTTAAAATTACATTCAAACAGTTAAAAGTTATAAGCTTCATTTTCTTCAAATGGTTGCACTTTGTATGGAATTTGCATATTTCATGGTGATAAGTAGTAATTATACAAAATTTAAGCAGATGACATGACTTGTGGAAATTGGTGTTCAAACAAGTTTATACTTTGAAAGATGGTAGTTCAACCTAAACAATGGTTAGAAAACCAAAACATTAATCTTTATATAATGACGCTAATTACAAGCAATTGCTGTTATATTAGTTTCCAAAATTTAGTTTTGTGCTTCTGGATTACAGAATCTTTGCATCCTGAAATAATATCAATTTGAATCACTTCCTAAAAGCCAGGTTTCTCATCATGTAATACTCCAAATTTAGTAAATAAACCAGCTTTAAAAAGCTAAAAGACCAAACTTTAGAATGATGTTCTTTATATAAAGACATGGATTTTATATTTTTTCAAAAATATACATTTCATTTTGGATTGTGTAATTTTCACACCCTGTATAATATCAATTTGATTAACTTCTGAAATATTGATTTATCATCTGTCATTGTCCTAGATAATAATGAAAATGATTTCTCATAACTTTTAGGTACAGACTGATGCATGTCTTTCAAGACGAAGAACGATAAAAGCTGTCAAAGAAGATTTATCAAGTATCATGATAGATGAATACTGTTGAAACAGAAAAGATGAAATTAAAGGTGTTTAATCTTTGATATTTAATTAGTTATAGTCACATAAAGTGGAACGTTTTTGAATACTGAAGCTGTATAGTAACGTAACAATTGCTACAAAACACGAGACAAGACATAGTGATACATAGATGTTAGGGCCAGCAATCTATAGAGTATGCCAACTTGTAAGAGGCAATTCAAGTTGCTGTTTTTCTTGATGACTTACAGCATGACTAAAAATCTTTATTTGGCATTGATCAGTCATATTTTCTAGTAAATTACAAGAGGATTGGTGTAGATGGAATTGTGCCAAACATCCACCCACTAAACCTATATTCAACAGCAGCCTCAGTAAAATAATAAAACTAGGGCTTCTTTAACTTTATGTTAAAGACAATATATTGTTGATTGGTTTGCATGTAAGTGATGATAAAAGGATTTTTTGCATTAACACATTGCAATAACCATTGTGCCAACACACCATTAACAAAGTGCAAATGCCTTCTGATTTTTCCAACATGAATGGTACAACTTGGCATTACATTAAAAGTAACAATTGTTAAAAACAAAGTAGGGCGCTTAAAGATCTTTTCAATTCTACATTAGAAACATAATTTAGGCACATTAATATTGAAGTTTACCTTCCTTTCATGTGTAAATGTTGTCAACAAAAGAAAGAAGTAAATTAAAGTAGATGCATTGTCACTGGGATGCACATTGTTTGCTTAAGGATATATTAGGAAAGTTATAATGATTTATCAGCTTCAGTTTCTTGAAATTGTTCCACTTTGTGTGAAATGCCTGTGCTTTAAGTAATTGCTGTGGTAAAAGAAAACAGATGACATGACATGCGGAACTTGGTGTTTTCAATCTCTAGATTTATTTTTGAAAATATGTTGTTTTGACCTGACAGGATGCTAAATGCTACAATGATTTTAAAAAATAATTGTTTTGCTATTGCTTTGCCAAACTTGTAAAAAATGTTTGTGTGAACAACATGCAACTTTCCTTTCACATGCTGAAAAAATAAACCATTTTGATTTACTAGTATCGGTACCCCTTGCAAAGATTTTGAAATTGGTAGGAGCATCATCTTCAACTTTGTTTCTAACTTTCAACCGGTGTTTTATACCCAAAAGCATAAAAAATGTTTCTGTCCGTGTTAAAAAATTTGTTTTCATGAAAACGAATAATGAATAGCCATGCCAAAAATGATTTATGACATTCTGATTTTTCTTTTGAGTAAAATCAACAATTTCATTACTCAACATTCATCGCCTTATTAACTAATCCAAATTTTATTTCGTCTATTCTAAGAGAAATATTTTTCGGTGCATATTATAACTGTCAGGTTAAAATCAACTTAACAAGATATGGCTTAAACGATAGTGTGAAACTAATTTTGGTTCAAGAATTAAGTTAAAAGTTTTCTGCAAAGTTTGTTTTCATATACAAAGATCAATTGTGATTGAAATATTTTCTTTACTTGTTTCGTTGCTGTTTGGATGATCATATTTTCAGGGCTGTTCATGAGCGACTACATTCAACTGACATTTAGTTACCAAAAAAGTGAAATACTCAAGAATAACTTTATTGGCATAATTATGCATGGTATGCAAAAATTTTCAAAGTATTTGCAAGTTACGTAAATTCAAAGCTAACTTTCAACACTAAGTTTCAAAGCCAAACCTATAAAATGCCACATTGTCTTAATAATACGTGATAGAGAACCAAAGATTTAAATCGTTATATTTCCTTTCCAAAAATAACACCACTCTTCACTGGAAGAAACATGGAGATATTTATAAAAAAAAATCATGACAAAGTGTATTGTTTCACTATACCGTTAAGCCATATTTTCCAAAACAGCTAAAGGCAAAGCTTGAAATTTCTAATCAATAATATCGTTTTTGTTCAATAATGTTTTATAACTGAGTTATTGCATGACGATTCACAAGTATAAAGTTTGTCTTGAATACACCAAGTTCTGATCACTTAAGATTTAATGAGTCTTGAGGCGATGTTAATATCTTAAGTATAGAGATAGTAATGTTGTGTTTTTTCACTGGTGTTGAAGCTACTTGAACAATTTTTGTGATTTCTTTGTGGGTAAAATGTCATTTACGAACGAACTTGGTAAAAACACTTCTTTCCTAAGCACAAAACTTGTTGCTTTTAGTTCCTTCACTTGTGTTAATCTCGATGTTCTTTTGCTGTCATGTTCTGTTTTCTAACTTTATTTGAATAACTAATAGTTGTTTTCAATTTTTATTCATCTTGTAATTACTCTATTTACATTTCTTTTCAATAAATTGATCATTAACTTTACATTGTGTCCATCTAATTGAATATTCAATTCCCATGGGAATTGAAAATGAACTAAAGCTTCGCCGTCCCGGCTGGGTCCCCAAGTACTATTTCTACTTAAAGTGAAAGTACTTCTACATTTCTAAGTAGAAATGTAGAAGTACTCTCACTCCAAGTAGAAATAGTACCTGGAGACCCAGCCGGGACGGCGAGAGCAGCCGCGCGTACCCTGCAAATGTTAAACAACAACACTGTTAGCAACAATTTAAGCATGCAAATTTGCATCCCTTGGCCGAAAAGTCAGTTCCCCCCATTCTAGCTACAATCTATCCTCAATCTAAGCTATAACTAAGCTATGTCCTAAGCTGTCTGCATTCCATTCGTATATATTCACTTTCCTCACCATCACGCTAACTCACAATCTCGTGTACTCACAGCTAAAGCATGCACCACCCCTTCCCGCTAGCTGTTAACCCAGAAACTGAAGAAATTACAATGTTCATGAAGCATTCAGTAAAACACATGCATATTCTTTTAAATTTTAGCCGGTGAAACGAAAACAATGTTTGAGAAATCGCATGAAGAAAACGAAAAAGAAAGGTTGTCTATACGAGAGTGGGTGAGTTAGTTGAATTTTGTGTTTCCCTAATTCAGTCATGCTCTTCTGCTTTCAAAAAAAATATTGCCAAACTAAATAGTCTAACATTTCTTGTCTCTGTCCAATTTGTGATCATACGTATAGAAACCTCCATCTGCAAACGTTTTGGTGCGTTAGCGAAACATTCATACCGCAAGGGCGTTTAGTCCAGTGAGTGTAGAAATACATGACAAAATTACTTTGAATCTCTTCGCTTTTTGGAAAACAACTGTAAGATAATTTTCGATTTCAAATTTGCTTCAAAATATCTTCGATTTTAAACTTGCTTCAACATTGTAGTTTCTTTAGTTAAACTTAAGTCCTAAACCCAACCTACGCACACCCACATTCAAGACTCACACTCTCACACTCCATACTTCTAGCTAAAAAAATTACGTTATAAACAAAAAAGAAAATAAAAAATAAAAATTACGTATCCTGTCTGCCTACAACACACAGGGCATTGGCGTTGTAAAAATATTCGATCCGCAGACACTCAAGGAAAAAATACTAGACTTACCAAAAGTTAACGCTCGGTTAAATAAGCATGAAAATAATTTTAAATATTTTAGTTGGGTTTATACGTGCATTTCAATTTTCGATTTAAACTGGGAATCACGACAAGAAGGATGACTTTAAATTCAAACATTTTCATATCAGTGTCAAAAGAAAAAAACAACAAAGTCTCATGCTTATTTAACTGGAACGCCTTCATTTGCATGGTACATCGCGGCTGCTCTCCAAACACTTCCGTAGTTTCTTTTAGTGCACACAAACAATGGTTTGATTAAGCCTGGTTTTCACTAGACGCTAGCATAAGCATAAGCATATAGGCAGAAAAACAAAAGAAAAACGTCACCTAATGACTTTTAAAATGTAATTTCTTTTGTTCTTGGCTTGGTATTCTTGTGCTTATGTCAGTGCATCTCTTTGTTTCACCTTTTGTTTGGATGTATGCGTGTGTCTAGTGAAGACCAGGCTTAAGAGCAAAAATTCACGTTTAAATCCATTGTTTTTGCTCACTAAAACAGATGGGAAGTTGACAAGATACTTATCATAAATTATCAAAGAGGATTGTATAAATCATTATAAAAGTAACATGATATCAGAAAACAATGCGAATATTTGCCTTGGGCATTCCATGCAGGTGCAAACAAAATAACATATCTTTTGTTTATTTTCACGCTCGAAATAATTCTTTTGTTTGCCTGTTTTCTGCTTATATTAACTTCACATTGCATAAAAGTGTAATTATATGCTTTTTTGCACACACTGATTGTGAAGCTTTTGTCTTTAATACAGCCAATGACGTGCTGCTACTCATTGTCTCAATATAAAATAACATACGTCAGGACGAGTGAAAATACAGTAAAAACCTGCATACAAGAACATGTGGATTAAGAACACCCAGGCTGAAAATTGGTAAAAAAGGAGCATATTTATAAGAACACATTCAGTCTGAAAATTGAACATTGTTCTTATATATAAAAACTCTTCCCTTCTCAGTTTAATAGAACAGTATCTGTAGCTTTACTGTGGCATTGCACGAAGATCTCTGTATAAATCCTAGTAATTTCACTTGCTGTGTATAGCTAATGTACAACAACTGCTTGGTTGATAACAGATGGCTCTGATGATGTGCAATTTATTTTCTAATGTTGTGTGTCTCAAGTTTAATTTTCTCTCAAAGTTGTGTATTTCATCATAGTTAGTAAATCCCTTGCATTTTTTTAGAAGTAAAAAATTAAGAACACGTAAGAACACTTTCAGGCTGATTTCACCTAAAATACCCGATATATACCCTGAACCCCAAAAATGGGTGTTCTTGTATGCGGGTTTTTACTGTATATACGTCACAATTGTTCTTTTTAGATGAATTGGAAAAATGCCGAGAAAAAATTAGTGACAAATTTACGTCAAATTTAAAATTCTAATCATCTAGTTTTTAGGACATTAATTTAGATACTAAATTTTCAAGATACGCATAAAAACACTGCGCCACTTTTTCAGACGTCTGTTCATTCAAATGATTTCTTTCGTTATTTTTTTCAGCTTTGTTAAATTGATTTTTCGAAATAATTTTCAATAGTAGTTGGCCAATAAATTATCTCAAATCCTCTTTGATCGCAAAAAGTATCTTGCCTCTTAACTAAATCACATTGTAACTTACACTACTTTCATCTTGGCTGCGTCGTTACTTTCAATATCCATGTTACTCATTGTATTTCTGATGATGTTGCGGATCTTCTTGTTTCATCTTGGGTCATTCATGTTCGTTGTATGTGCCTCTGGTCTTTATTACTTTCTTTTTCCTTAAATAAAAAGTACAATAACATTTAGATCAGGTTTAGACTTCAAACTTTTCATATGCCGATGTTAAACAGATATCAAGACAAATTAGCTGAGTCAAAGACTTTGTTGACGTTAATTAAAGCCTGGGGCCGGTTGTTCAAAGCCCGTTTTGCTTAAACGGTGGATAGGTCAGAATTAAAAAACACTCCAACGCATCTTCTAAAACTTTCAAATCAAATCTTATGTAGTTTAACAACTATTATTAACAACTAATTATTGTTGTCAGTTGAAAAACTTTTAATTTCGTTGTTCAACGAATTCAAAGATGTGAATTCTATTTTATGCTTATCCACCGTTTAAGCTAAACACGCTTCGAACAACCGGCCTCTGGTTTCCACATGGTCGTAAAAGTCGTAAACGAAGAGTCACGATATCTCTCAACAGCCAAAATATTCTATCTTCTAAGCAGTAACTCTTATACAAAACACACATATTGTCTACAAAAACTTGCTTTGCTAATAACAATTGTTTGGAACTGTTTTATTTCGGCTAATAATAAGGATCGTGACTCTATCTTTACGACAGTTACGACCATATGGAAAGCAGGCTTAAAGTGTTAATGTGTAACATAGTTGTTCTTTTACGAAGAAGTAGAACATCATGTAAATATGTGGTAAATGTAAAATTTATATATTTTTTGTGAACAAAATACTTACATCGTCTGCTGGCTGAAGATCGCGGTTTTTTCGTCAGGTTGCCATCTAGCTAATTGTTGTATCTTGCGGCTATTTCGGATTATCTTGGCTCCAACACATCCATTGCAGTGAGCGACTAGAAAATAAAGAAAGAAATTACGTTAAGGTACGTTGAAAAAAGTATTTAAATGATATGTTAACATGTAATGTACAAAGTCGACCAAACTTGCATGGATTTGACATTATATTCCTGAATGTTTTATATGAAGTATGTGCTATTGTTATATCTAGAAAATTTTCGTGAGCTTGAGATTTTTTACAAATCACTTTGTGTTGATAAATAAGTGTAAATGCAATTTAAGAAAATCCCACAGTTGTTCTGGACGTTGGAAACAGTGGCTGCTGGTCACAGGTAAAGTATGGTGGATTAAAAATTCACGAAGAAAAACGAGTAGAGCGTCAAAGGTATTTCTTTGACAAAAACAGCGTGCCACATTAATCTTGAAAAGGATGGCGTATTTTTTAGTGGAAATATATTGGAAAGGTGAGTTATATAATTATAGAAAGGGTGAACGGTCATTGGAATTTGACAAAGTGAGTAGTAAACTACAGTTTGCTTTGGTGCTTTATCTATATAACTTACCGTTTTACTGCAAAGGTGCATGAATTAGCGACACGTCTTTACACCAGCGTTTTTTCACAGCAGACTCTGAAATATTTCGAGAATCTGTAAGAAAGTGTAAAATTACGTCAGTAAATTGAAACATTTTGTATCAGTGAACGTTTATGCACTATGTTGTATGTTGAGAACGCAAGTGGTAGTAATTTGCTAAAACTTTTAATTTACCTTTGCCATCTTGGGAGCTAGCTAGGACTGCGTGATCTTGTTGTTCTTTTAGTGTTTTGTCCGAGTTTCTGCTGTGGAGAAAATAAAAAGGTAAGAATAAGAAACTAGCGTGCGTACTGTTAAGAATATAAAACTCATTAATTAAAGTGGGGATTTAGCTGGGGGGAGATGGTTTTCAAACAAATATCGGTTGAATTTTTTTTTATTTCAAGCAGTCATAATTGAGCAAATGCGTTATGCCTGATCTTTACTTTTCACTATCAGATATTGTAAACGTCGCAGTGCTTATAGTAAAGCAATAAACGTATGATTTTCGCCAATTGTTACCCACGGATTTAAAAAAAATGGATAAATTTTTTTTCATGAAATATCAAGGCTTTGTTAATTCAGGACACACATATAAAGAGGTTATGTGATAGTCATACCATATATTGTTGACTTGCAGTGCCAGTGAAAAGAGATCTCATCCATCTTCAAATTTGGAGAAGAAGGCGGGCGCCATTTTGGCTGTTCTTGGGCGGTCCACATCTCGACGTTTCTTGGCCATTTTAAGGTAGTTTTCTTCCCAAGTTTCACCAAAAAGGTCCAGTTTGTCGTTCACAGACGTTGCTTACCATTTTTCTGCATTTGGACGCATTTTTACACTTTATTTTGCAGAAAATCCACGATTCAGATTCATCTTCAGGACGAAAATTTCGCCATGCGCCTTCGTCGAAGGGAAGGAACATATGACGACGTCACAAAGCACTGTTACGTAGTAAGTATGCATAATATCTCGTATGCATAAAGTCATATTTTCTTGACTTTCATTTACCAAGCCTAAAACACATTTTAAGGCTTAAACAGAAATTTTTTAGCCATGATTTTGATCTCAAATCAATGTAGAATTTGTGTGCTTGCTGTTTAAGTGCATAATTTTGAAGAACAACGCCTGTAAAAAGCGTAATCGTAATTTTTTTTATTTTAATATGAATGAGTGCGGAAAGACCCGTCATAGTTACATGAAATTTTAAGTCAGCCTCGGTGGCCGAGTGGTGACGGTCGAAAGACTGTTCCACGGAGCCGCCCGCGTTTTATTTATCGGGCCCCTCTCTTCTTTTTCGGAACTGTGAGAACACCACGAACCACTATAGCGATTCGAGGTATTCGCACCTCGAGGGTTCCTCCTCCTTGGAGGAGCTCATCCAAACTCAGTTCAATTGTCGAGACTAGCTCAACGAAGAACAGCGAGTTTAGACAACTCAGTTCAATTGTCGAGACTAGCGCAACGTGGAACAGCGAGTTTAGACAAGTGGATTGACTTGTCTAAACTCGCTGTTCCTTATATACCGTGACCGACCTCGTAATTATTGTGGGACCACGTTTTGCATTTTCAACTATATTT
>JAOBYE010707794.1:0-11351 GCA_025403585.1 Parazoanthus swiftii
CCCCCCCCCCTCCCCCATCCCCTAGAAAACTTGCTTAAGAAACAAAACCATGACCAGCATTTTCAGTTGACAAGTTGGGATCTATGAAATGGTCTTTTAGTACCTCCCCTCTCTTTAAGTCATTGGTCAGCCCCTCCCCTCCCGACTCCTCCTTCACTTCGGGCCCACTTCCAAAGTAGCCGCGCGGCCCCTTCAGATGGTAAATAGAATGCTCTATAAAAGCAGAGATCTTTCATATCGAGGTGGAAGTGGAATGAAGAATCACTGAAGGTGGAATTTGTACAGACAACTATACACCAAGAGGTCCTGAAGAACCTTTCACCTGAGAATGAATAACATACAAACCAAAAACCCAAAACTTTCTTGTATCCGCCAGTAATTGCATTGGTGTGGTTCGAATTACAAGATCGCTGTTTTTGATATAAGACCAGGTAAAAAACTTATGATTAGGGTTCGGATTTTTGAAAAAGAAGGAGGAAGCGGGACTTTTTTTAAAAAAATTACTTCAACCGTTTTCTTAGTTATGAGTAAGAAAAGGGCAGGTGCCTCTGTACGAAAGTCCGTTGTTACCCCTTATTGTTTCAACACTCGTCAATTAGCCCCGGGGGGGATTAACTCCCTATAGGTGGATGTCGGGGGAGCTCGTCCTATTTTTTAGGGGTTGAAATTGGCGACCCGGTATTTCTTAGGGGTTTTCTCGGACAAAATCGGAGTTTTGAGAATATCCGGTACTTTTTAGGGGTAATCCTAGCGCAAACAACGATCAGATCGCAATTTTTAAACAAGAAAGGTAGCAAAACCTGAGGGTCAGGTAGTTTTTAGGGTATTTATTTAGGTTTTTAGCGAGCTTCCCTGACATTTTGCAAAGCGGTTACCCCCCCGGCAATTAGCTCTCAACCGTCGAATTCTCGTTTTACAAACTGAGCAAATATGATCTCCCGGAGTTTGCTGTCCATCCACAACTTAACACACTGAACAAAAACCACAATGAAACCATGGTGGCTAAACAACTTGATAGCTTTGAAAAGGCTCGAAATGCTAGTAGATTGAAGCGTTCACGCAACAGAGTCGATCAGAAAAACAAAACGTGTACTGCAGTAATAGTAGTAATTGGCATCGAATTACTTTTTTAAAAACTTACTTACTTGTTTAAAAACCGAAATGGTATTTGAAACATCGCGTAACGCATCATCCATCCCCTGCGGGTTGTTTTCTCGTCAGATTTATGTCAGTGACTCCGCAACTATTCGGAACACAACAGAACGAGATTAAATAAAAGTTACATTTTAATTTTATTTTTATTATACATTTTCAAAGCTAAAAAAAGAAAAGAAGAACGAGGTGGCGTCGAAAACGGAAGCTGGCGGATCCAGGATCTTTGAAAGGGTGGGGGATGGGGGGGGGGGACATCTCAAACTTACGCATGCGCATTCGTTTGTGCCGTAGGCTGCGTGGGCTCTGGGTATGAGGTAGAAGAAATTTCCAAGATGGCGTCGCGGAACTCTATTTTTATATGTTCTTACAGCATTAAAAAGACAGTTAGTGTGTAACAGCAATATGAAGTGTGTAACTTTTTTCAACCAAATGTCTCGCGATTGACCTTTCAAAGTGGACGAAGAAAATCAAGATAGCAAACCAGCACCAGTGTCTAAAATTCATAACTTGTGTTTTTTTTGTAAAATCTTTGTCCTGCACAGCTAAGCTCCAGAATTTGTAGCAGCACCAGGTATGTTAAGACCCTTATATTTGTCTCACTTTTTGAGAGTACATGTATGTGAGCTTGGCTGGAGTTTTTTCGACACGTCCGCTGCAACAACTGAACAAGTTCTTTACGAGGGAAGGACGGATTTCTTGGCTCTTTCCTGCACTAATCAACTTGCAAGTTCTGCTTCACCGGCATGGTAGCATGAAATACTAGAACATATATCACAGCCGAGACAGCTAAGTATATTGGATATTGGTTTATAATGTCCAGGAATATTATTCACGCGCTAAGTCCTGCAAGTAATACAGAATATTGCGGCCTGCTTGCTTCTTGGACCAAGACTTACTCTTAGTGTCGTGTTAAATGTCGTTCCCGTAATACTTTCGGAATCTCCTCTAAGATTCACAATATCCGGCATGTGATCGTGAGAAATGGCACTGAAGCGTGTCGGTGTCGTGCCTTGCGGTCTAATTTTCCACTCATGCCTTTTGTTCTTTTGGGGGATTTTAATGTTTTGTTTTGTACAATACATTTACTTTATATATCCTATTGCCCAATGAAATTGTTAAAAAAGGGCTTTCAACATTGTTTGAAAGAACTATTTAGTAAAAGTATCAAGTTGTATACCCTAGTTTGTATAGTGTTCAACATATTGCAGTGTAGAGGTTTTAAACTTTGAATACACTTTCCATACTGCCACACAAATGTCTGTAAGCTTAAAGCATTGCAGTGTGAGTCGTTTAAATTTTCTGTTGTATCAAATTCAGGTGCGTGTAGACAATGGACAACTCAGCTAATAAGTCTAACAGATCAACAGCAACAAATCTTCTATCTGAGAAGAGAGCAAAGGAGTTTGTGGTGGAACAATTAGGGATTGAGAGGCTCGACGAAAAGTTGAGAAATGATAAACTTTGTCTCCTAAATGAAATCATCGCTGCCTGGCAGAGCCACATTCCTTTCCAAACTGTCAGCCAAATGGCAAGTGCAGCAAACCCATCTGAAAGAAGAATACCAACCATGGAAGACAATGTGTCCAGTATCCTCAGTCTTCGGGGGGGCTGCTGCTGGACACATAACACAGTTATGCACACAGTTTTGAATGCTCTTGGCTATGAGGTGACACTAAGTATTGGTGGGGTTTATCGTTCTGATGCTACCGACCATGTAGTTGTTACTGTAAGAAACCTGGCAGCACCCAATTCAGTCCACATTGTTGAAGTCGGATTTGGATCCATTAGTCCAAAAGCCATTTGCTTGGATTTTGAAAAAGAATCTGAAGTAGTGGATAATATTTACAGCCCGTACAAGTACATGAAGTACGAGGGATGGTTTGTCAGGTGTCATAAGGCAAAGTCGGGTGGGGAGTCTGAAAGTAAAACTTCAGTTGTCAGAGTTGCTGAGTGGGATCTGGTTTACTACTTCAAGCTCCAAGAATACACATATGAACAAATCAAGGAATATGTTGGATCAGCTGTATATCACCGACCTGATAGCACTTTCAATCAAAACATCTTCATTTCTGTCATGTCGGATGGAAAATATGTTTTCCTTTACAATCGTAAGTTGAAGGTTGAGAAGAGTCCAGGAGGCAAAGTGGAGATTGTTATACTGGAAAAAGATGAGCAGTTGTTGGAAGCCATCTTTCAACACTTCCCCATGATTCCCGAGAAGGAGGTTAGGAGTGCTGTAGACAACTGGAAGAAACTAAAGTCTGGTCTTGATAAGAAAACAGATGGTGCCAACAGTGTGCCAAAATGAATTGCTACCATGCTTCACTGACATGTGGCAAACAACTTTGAGATAATTAATTATGTAAACTAGTGTTGAAAGGGATATGTTTTGAGTTGAAGTTTTACTGATATAATGGAAATATACATGAGTGAACAAATATTTTACCAATCAATTTTAAACCCCAGAGGGGTGGGGAGTGTGGCAAATTAAGAACTTTGCAAAAGAGCCTAAAAAAAGAAAAGGAAGTGTTTAGTCAACCGTTTTTTTGCCCCAGATTGAATCGATTGAAATTTACTAACTCAGCCACTGTCAGAGGATTAGACCTGAAATATTAACGGGAGCAATATATCAATTACAACACGATAGGGAAAAAGCATTGGTGCAAAATTAGATTAAATTTTTAAAGAAAGGAAATGTTGATCTAGGATAGATAAAGCTTTGGCGTTCTGGTTGGCGGGGAAGGGCGAAAAGCCGTGATCGAGCAGCAAAGCGAAGCACATATTCCCCACGCAGCCATTTCTTCGGCGCTTCACTCTTTCGCTCTTCCCCGCCAACCAGAACGCAAAAGCTACGCTGGCTAAGAAAAACTAACTTTACGCATTTCTTTGGAGACAGCATCCAGGCGGGCGAGCTTTGTCAAGGAATTCTAATCATGTTTTCACCCTGAAAACGATAATTGGCTTGTACAAATCAAACACAAACCTGTATATAGCATGTTCCAACGATTTCAGAGAGACCTTTGTCTTTAACTCTAATTGGAGATACTACATCGAGTCGGGAGGAAGCAAACTTCTGACAAGTGAATTTCGCAAGTGCTTATCGCGTTTGAAAGAGAAGAGTGCCGGATTAGGGAAATCGATGCTGTTTCTGGATTTGATTGTAGAACTTTGAAGATTTTAAGGACCGCGTCTCTAGCTGCTAAATTGTTGGGGCGGAAAGTAAGTGTGAAAGGAATTCGTTCTTCATTGTTTGAGACCGCTGATGGTTTCTGTCGACATTTTGCATTCGAGTGAGTGCTTTGGTTACGATAGCCACGTTCGGAAAAAATAGACACTTCATGGCACTTGGATTTAAAGTTTAAACCATCGCTGCAAGTTCTTCGAAGCCAGAGAAAATTTGGAGTACGGAATTGAGTCTGACGTGAGATGGGTGGGAAGACGAGTACAGCAGGCAACTATGCGAATCATATCCAACAAAAATATTTGCGTAATTTGGTCCCATTTTAGTTCCCATGGCCAAACCGTTAGTTTGGTTAAAGAGTTCTACGGAAAATGAAAAGCAATTAAGTGAGTGCAATTGGAAGTTCGGCTATACGAAGCAGTGTGTCGGTTGAGGCTTCTTTGACAGAGCGCTGATCAAAAAAGTACTTGAGAAGTGCCAGAAGCCCTTCATTGGAATTGCAGTATACAGAGAGGTGATAATAAAAAGAGTTTGTTATTGACCAGAAAGCTTAAAAAAAGTACGGGAATGATTTGTGTCCTTAAATACTTTATGTAAATTGGTATTCATTTTACGAAAAGGAACTATTTTTTTGTCTAGAAAGCTGGAACTTAGTTCTGCTGGGCAACTGCAGACAAAAATGATGGGAAGGCCGGAATGGTTATAATCTTGTGAATTTTGGGTTGCAGATAAAATGCAGATGTTTTTGGTGTGGTAACGAAAAGATTGTGGGCTGTAGAAGAGGTCAGTTGGTCTTCTAAAATGAGGCTGTTGACAGTATCTCGGTGGCGATTTTTTGAGTGGTGAGTGCAAGGCCTTTGTCTACTGGATAAAATTTAGTGTCGGCAAGTTTTCTTAAAGATTCTTCTTCGGCTGTTGTAATAACGATATCGATTCAAGTTTTGATGTTTTTTTTGAGCTGTCAACAAAACCTAATTGCATCGTGTGATATGGAACCGCCTTCAGTTGTTGTGAGGTGAAGGGGCTGATCCAGAACTTTTGCAAAGTTAAGCCTAGATTCCAGAATTCCGGAAAGGGTGTTGGGCGGTGGGAAAACGTCTGAGTGCTCCAAAAGACGTCTTCTTTTTCAGTGTTGCTATTCAGTAAAACGTTCAACATAGAGAGAGAGGAGAAAGAGAGATAAATGGAGAGAGAAAGAGACAGAGAGAGAGAGAGATTCATCTTTTTGCACACCACTGCAACAGCTCTGCATTCGCTTTGATTGATTTCTTAGAGGGGTACCAGACCACTGTGACGTATTGCAAGGTTATTATTTTCGGTGTCCCCTTTTCTTTAGACGTTTAGGCAAACCGGAGACGCCAACCATTGATATCAGATCTATCTTGACGAGATCAATCAGTTTGTTAGCTTATGCGGTAATTGAATTGAAATAAGAATTACGCAAACGATTGTTGGAAGTAAAACTACCACACCGAGGGCTTAGCCATGGGTGGTTCATCCCAAGTGGGTGACTACAATCCCAAATGAATAATCCCCCCTTTCATTTCCAACTTGAAGCAACTCACAGAAAACATCTAAATCAAATCTCCGACAACCCCATCCTATCGCATTTTGGAACCTCCTTCTGAGAGCCCCTGACTATGCCATTGAACCATCATTTTTTTTGTCTTCCACTCGGAGAAAACCCTTATCAATCGTTTATCAACGGGTTTTTGTTAAATCTTGTATTGTAATATTGGTGACATGGCGTTTCATGTTTTCGTGTGTCGAAGTTAGTCTCGATTCGTTGCAGTTGCCCGTAGTCACCAGTTAAATAGATCTATTGCATTCATAGAGCTGACCCATCTGGATATAAAGGGATTTGTATTCCATTAGGCATCGCATATCTGGAAGATCACTAACATTGTCTATATATATTATTTTTTAACAAATTTTTGATTTTGGTTTTTCTAGTCATTGGACCTTGGATGGACTTTCAGTAAGCACTTTCAAATTACTGGTTATGTTTTTAATCATTTGTATGATTTCTTATTTAAATATATTTTTATTTACTTATATTTAGTCGTTCATAAATGTATTGGTTTATATGTTTTTTATTTATTAATTTACTTTTTAATTTATAATTTATACATTAATTCATTTATTAGTAAGAGTTAATTGCAACAAGGAGCAGATTGTTTGACGAGTGACTGAACACAGGCTGAACGTTAACAACAACAGATAACTCAATCTCCCGGCGCAAACGGTTGGTCACGCGGTTCCCATTAACTCGTGTCTCAACCACACTTGAGCAACTTGTTTATCACAGACTTGATCCACTTGATAAACTCTTCTCTCTTGACATCTTCACAACGTTCCAGAGAGTTCTTGAGTAAATATTAGTCCTTTGCTGTTTTCCGGTAATCAGGAACGTTTAAAGAGTCGGGATATTCTTTAGAAATGTATAAAACAATCTCAAACTTTCTAGAAATGCTGCAAAAATAAAACAGAGACCAAACACAGCAATTCTTGTAACAATCTATTAATGTAAACATGTTTGGATTTTATCCTTGGAGCCTTGAGGCTGAACTGGCCGTAAAGAATAACCGTATATAAAATTGTAAATAACCGTGTATAAAATGTAAATTTTGAAAACTGTCAAATATTGGACGGGTTTTTCTGGTTAACTTTTCATTGACGTTGGAAGGGTAACGAGGCTCAACAAGTGTCGTTGGCCTTGATTGCTGCAGTGTTCGGTCAGTAAAGTCACGAAAGGATCTTTTTCGAATTCCCAGGTAAACAAACATTCGTTTTTGTTTTAATGTTGTTAATTCGTAAGCCTTAAATTCAATGGAAAAGCAAACAGCATTATTAATGACACGAGAGCGGTTGTTGTGTATAAAAAATTGATGGAAAAAGGCGGATTTTCCCAAACCCCGCACAGATTGCTGAGAGTAAGTTTCAAACCCCAGTCAAGTCTCAAAGATAATAGCATAGTGTTCATATTATGTCTAACTTTTAAATGATAGTAATAGCCTCAGTATCTTTGGTATTTATGTTGAAAGTATTTTCAGTCCTCCATCTCTCATCTCGTAGACTTTTTCATACTTTTTGTTTAACCCCTCAATATGGTTTGTTGCACGTCGTGCAAGCTACAAGGTAGTACATGTGTTGCTAATAGAAGATTATCCATGGTTCTAAACGACCTCCGTTTATTATACATTCATGGCAGGAAGTGTAGATGTTCAAAATCTACAGTACAGAGTAGTGTTAGTAAGTGAACGGCAAACGTTAAGTCAAATTAAAGAAAGATATTTACCCAGTGGCGTCTCAGGTTCTTATCTATGATGTCATCACCTTATGCTAATTAAGAAATGTTCGAAATTAGGTTGCCCTCTAAAAATGAAGTTGAAAACCAAAAACATATGGTTTTGAAATGCCCTTCCTATGATGATGTACGGTCACATTTCGTCCAAAAAAATACGTGAGCATTTCAACCAGTGTACACCAGATTTTATACATAAATTGTTAACTACAAGCAACCAATCGACCATATATTTCTTTTCAAAGTTCATATACAAGTGCTTTCGGCTTAGATAATTTAAACTTTACAGAAATATGTAAAGGATAACATGGTTGAACATCCCATGTGTGACTCAAAACTATAATCCGAGTTGTATTTCTTTTTACGTCGATAAATTAGAGCTAATTTTATTTGTTGTTAATGTTAATGTTATAAGGTTATATATTATAAGGCTTTACCTGTAAACAACATGGTCATGCGAATAAAGCAAGTTTAACTGTCTATCTATCTATCTATCTATCTATCTATCTGTCTGTCTGTCTGTCTGTCTGTCTTATTTATTGATTGCTTGATTGATTGATTGATTTAATTATTGATTTATTTATTTCTCAATTTTAGGTTCTTGTAGACAATGGACAACTCAGCTAATAAGTCTAACAGATCAACAGCAACAAATCTTCTATCTGAGAAGAGAGCGAAAGAGTTTGTGGTGGAACAATTAGGAATTGAGAGGCTCGACGAAAAGTTGAGAAATGATAAACTTTCTCTCCTGAACGAAATCGTCACCGCCTGGCAGAGCCGCATTCCTTTCCAAACTGTCAGCCAAATGGCGAGTGCAGCAAACCCGTCCGAAAGAAGAATACCAACTATGGAAGACAATGTGTCCAGTATCCTCAGTCTTCGGGGGGGCCGCTGCTGGACACATAACACAGTTATGCACACGGTTTTGAATGCTCTTGGTTATGAGGTGATGCTAAGTGTAGGCGGGGCTTTTTATCCTGATGCTAACAACCATGTAGTTGTTACTGTGAAAAATCTGACGGCACCCAACTCGGTCCATATTGTTGAAGTCGGGTTTGCATCCGTTAGTCCAAAAGCTATTTGCTTGGATTTTGAAATAGAATCTGAAGTAGTGGATAATATTTACAGCCCGTACAAGTACATGAAGTACGAGGGATGGTATGTCAGGTGCCACAAGGCGAAGTCGGGTGGGGTACCTGGACCCAAGCTTCCAGTTGTAAGAGTTGATGAGTGGGATCTGGTTTACTACTTCAAGCTCCAAGAATACACGTATGAGCAAGTCGGGGAATATCTTGGAACAGCAATATATCACCGACCTGATTTCTTCTTCAATCAAAACATCTTTATTTGTGTCGTATCAGATGGAAAATATGTTTTCCTTCACAATCGTAAGTTGAAGGTGGAGAAGAGCCCAGGAGGGGAAGTGGAGATTATTGTCCTGGAGAAAGACGAGCAGTTGCTGGAAGCCATCTTTCAACACTTTCCCATGATTCCCGAGGAGGAGGTAAGGAGCGCCGTTGACAACTGGAAGAAACTAAAGTCGGTTCTTGACAAGAAGACGGATGGTGACAACAGTGCGCTGAAATGAATTGCTACCATGCTTCGCAAACATGCGGCAGACCGAACTTTGAGACTCGGAACCATACGCCGTTATAATTTGATAAAGTGTTTATAGGAATGTATTATAACTTTTGAAAATAATTAAGTGAATAAGTCTTTAACCCGGTAGCGGTAGGGAGTGTGGCCAATTAAGGTGTGGGACAAGAAGACGTTGCAAAAGAGTCTGAAACGTCTAATAAAGTTGAAATTGAGGTTGAAGACATTCGATGCCCCTTCTCGGAGGGTCTTTCTCCAGATGTGATTGAAAAGGATTCCTGTATCATCAGGAAGACAAATACACAAAAGCTAAGGGTTTTATCACACCAGGTTTGCTTATCTTTCTTTCTCTTTGACCACTGTGAAAGGTCAGTCACATAACTTTTTGGTTGAAAAAAGTTACACACTTCATACTTTTGCTCTAAAAATATGGATTTTAAGATGCCAACTTGGAATACTGGCTTTTTCTCTTACTACCTCGTACGCGCGCAGTTATTATTCCGACATCTTGAAGAGTTTGCGTTTGCGGGCTGGGAACAGAGGCTGTACCAGCTGTACTGAGAAGCCAAAGGAAAAATCAAGAAGCAGACGCGAAGGAACAAAATACTCTTAGAGCAAACGAGCTGCATGTGGCTTCTCCAAACGAAATGTCAAGTGTGAACTTCTGTTTGCTTCAACTTTACTGGTTCATTGACTCTTAGTTGAGAATTCCAGTTACACGTGTTGTATCATTGAAAGCTCTCTCGCTCGCGATCGGTTGCCATAGAGTTTCTAACGTCCCACACTAACAATTGAGTACACTCTGAAACTCTACCGTGAACGCCAGTTTTAAGTTATCTCTCATACTCAAAAGTTACGAAATTCGCCAAATTCAACAACAACAACAACAACAACAACAACAACAACAACAACACTATATTTTACTAGGGGGCGAAATTACAGAAACAATATCTGTATTCTCCCTTACGGCCCTAGCTAAAAAACTACAACAAAATAATTTTCGAAAAAAATTTACAATCTTAAAAAGTACAACCTTAATAATATAGCTAACCCTAACTCTAACCCTAATCACAACCCTAACCCCAATCCAACCCTAGCCCCAACCAAACCGTAGCCCTAAACTCGAGTACAAAGATATAAGATGTGTTAAAAGTATAAATATATAAAGTATAAAGCATAAGAGCATAAGTATAAAGTGTAAAGTTAAAATATCTTGTCAATCATAAAAGTATCAGGTAATAATACTGAATACGATGAAGATTCACTATCTTTCTATCACCATATCAGAGCGATATGAGCTTAGTAATAATAATAATAACTTTATTTATCGAGAGTGACACTTTACAGTTTAAAACTGACAAACTTAACTGAGATCTTACAAACTGTGCTAACCTCGCATATTATAACTACTGCTGTAGCGGAGAAATTTATATCTCTTTTAGCATAAGTCTGAGAGTTTCTATCTTGCTGGTGCTCTTAAGGAGACGGCCTCAATGATGCCAATTAGTATTGTGGTACGTTTCCGTGACGTTATCTCTCCATGTATTATCGCTGATGATATTAGCACTGAATTCGTCTTGTGACTACCTGAGCAAAAATTCCGAAATGAAGGGGTCAGAAGACGGCGTTTATTAAAATTCTTCCTTAACAATCCCAACATTTCTTGGTGTTCAAAAACATTAAGACTGTTGGTTTTGAAACGTGAAAGTATTAGTTTTATTTCATATAACAGTTTAACAGTTAACAGTTTGTTTATTTCCACTTTTACAAAACAATATTTTTAATTACAGTTCAATAATAAAAACGTGGAAAGTGTAGGAAACAACCCATAAGGGGTTAACGAGTTCCTGCACCTTACCTTAACTTTTATAGAAAAAAAGAGCGGAGACAAATTGTAGCGTTTTTTTAAACAGATAGATAATTAATTAAGTATTTATAAAGTAGCGAAGACAGAAAAAGAGCATGCTTCTCAGGAAGGTGAATCGAGCGGTATAAACCGGTCAAAACAAATTATTCCGGTGATACTATATACTTTTTCAACTCTTTCTTAAAAATTGAGAGCGATGAACTGTTTCGTATTGCCAGAGGGATATCATTCCATACTTTTGCAGCAGA
>JAOBYE010707805.1:7471-26066 GCA_025403585.1 Parazoanthus swiftii
CAGTGTTAGTACACATGATAGGAAGGGATCCAGGATGTCCAAGACCTTTCCATTACTCTACATCTTTTTTGATGACTTCTAACTCTATTATATCCCAGTGTTAGTACACATGATAGGAAGGGATCCAGGATGTCCAAGACCTTTCCATTACTCTACATCTTTTTTGATGACTCCTAACTCTATTAAATCCCAGTGTTAGTACACATGATAGGAAGGGATCAAGGATGTCCAAGACCTTTCCATTACTCTACACCTTTTTTGATGACTTCTAACTCTATTATATCCCAGTGTTAGTACACATGATAGGAAGGGATCCAAGATGTCCAAGACCTTTCCATTACTCTACACCTTTTTTGATGACTTCTTACTCTATTATATCCCAGTGTTAATACACATGATAGGAAGGGATCCAAGAGATTCAAGACCCTTCCATTACTCTACATTGTACATCTTCTCTGCAGATGCTAATGAAACATCATCTTTATTGCAAAGACTTTTCAACTTAGACAAAATGACTACTCCAACCCCAAGGCATTCTGTTTGATACAAATAATTTCCAGCCCTGTACAGTCTACAAACGTAAGCATGTTTGATTTTAAATATTCATTTGGTGCTTCCAAAATCCAAGTTCAAACATTCTTTATTATAAGTTTGAAAGATTGAAAAAGGAATAAAACTCTGTCTGACCCATTCCACAAAACCTTATAACATACACTTGACCTTTTAAATATTTATTCAAAATGACAGACGAGTGAACTGATAGTCTGGAAAAGATTTGAATGAGGTGATTCAGCAACAATAGACATATTGATTCTGCATATATATACAGCCAGACATTATAACTCCTGGCAACATTGGGCCATATGTGCAATCTTCGGTTTCATTTAGAACAATTGTTGATAGAAAAAAGATTCAGAAATAAACCAATTAACACAACAAGGTAAGCACTAAGAACACTTTAAATTTACTTTGTCCTGGTCATCAATTCTTTGGTGTAATCTTAAAATTTGACTAGGAGATATTAAAGTTAAGTGCTCAATTCTTAGTCTTGAAGTCCTACTAGTTAAGTGGGAATCCCAGACTCCCAATAGACTACAAGTTTGGGCCAATATCTATGAAATTTTAAAAACAATTTCTTACTTTTTTAAATACTTGGATCCTCAATCACTGACACACGTATTTCTATAGCTATGGGATTCAGTCACTTCTTCTAGTTAGGAGTTACAATCACGTACAGTGCAGAAAAAAATTCACCTACAACAAATGTTAACTTTTGAGTGTAACTGGCACAAATTACTTATAATTTTAAAAATTCTGATAGCCAGCTAAGGAAGTCTGGTGGCCACATGAATATATAATAACAAATACATTTTTCACAATCATTTATTATAGATAGCATTTTTGAATATTTAAATAGTTCAAGTGCTATAAAATTATATTTTAATTATCTATTTAATAATTGTTTTCATTACTATAAATATAATTAAGCTAAGTATTTAATATTTTACTGAACCATAGTTTTATCATATAAAAGGTATTATTAGAAGGCTGATCATGAAATTATTACTTTCAACTTGTTACACTGCTCCAAAACAGGCTGTAGCACTAACTCTTTTCAGTACACAACTATAAAAGCTTCATGCAACTATGCTGAAAAGATGCTCGACACATGTACACATGTACGAACAAAGCTAAAATCACACTTCTGTTGGCTGTTAAGGAAGTCAAAAACTGAAATTATCAGGACATTGAAAGAGAAATAATTTCAAAATTATGCAGTAAAAAAATGACTTAAAAAGGATTAAATTCAGTTTCAAGTCAACTCTCCTGACTATAGATATGTTAACTATTACTTATATCATACATACAGTATATATCTGTTTATCATATAATTTATACACTCCATAGGCTCAACAAAAATAAGGTAAGTTCACTTTCTCATCCAACTAAAGAAAAATGATAACCAATATTACAGACCAATATTACAGACTTGGTCAGATTCAATGCATTTAAGTTCAGTCATGTGTAAGACAGCAGTCTTCTTAAATCACACATACTTTAAATTCAATTTCAGGACAACAACATCAAGATACATGGCATTTTAGATCACATACCTTTCTTCCTACACTGCCAAAATTTTGAAAAACAGCTACTAACTTTCAACTACGTTTCAACATATATTATGTACACAAATTTTAGCATTTACTATGTCAACAATTAGTTAAACAATATTTTTTGAGTTATTTTGCAACACAGAATGTTATTTGAGTATTTCTGAATAAGAGTGAAAATACTCTTAATAATTTCATATAACTATTTAAATTGTTTACTAAACCCACTTACATGTACTATACAAACTTTTATGGTAATTGATAAAGTTTTCAACTGCACTGTACAATCATATATTATAATGTAGTATCAACTTGGATTGTGAAAGTACTGGACCTCTTCTTAACCTCAAAACTAATATTCTACTTAATTCCTAGGTATTGTTGTGGCTATGCAAAAGCAAAGGAGCCTAAACCTTAATGCATTAAGTTTAAATTAATGCAAAATTAGAGTTGTCATTGTCGCCTTGCTTAAAGATATATTTTGAAGTGTTCTCTTAGTGACATCTCACTCTCTCACACGTGCATATGCCATAACCATAAAAATGTGTTAAGTGTCGTACTCCAATTCATAGACAAAACAGGCTTCCTGTCTGTTCTCAGTAGGTTGCAAAACCAAGAAATGCCTGCAACACGTGTGGCTTATACAGGAAGAAAACGCTTGGCTGAGTTGCAAAAAGACTTTGTTAAGCTACGAATATCGAGCAATTTATTTCTTTGGAACTACGTATTTGGGAGAAGGACACACCCGTTTAATATGTTTAAAATCCAGTGTACATACTTAAAACAAATTAGTTTCAAATAGACAGTTATTATCAGTTTATATTTAAGTAATTAAAATCAAATAATATTCAAAGGAATCTATTCATGTCACAAGCGAGTCAAGTGCATGCATATAAAGTTCTATGTATACTTAAATGAAATGTCACTTCTCGTCTCGTCGGACAAAGAAAGGTCTGTATGTGGATGTAATATTAAGTTTACCTGGCAGCGAAAATACGCCTGAGAATTGATAAAGAAAAGCAGATTTAATAGAAAAAGTGGCGCTGTATTTTCCAGGATATTTGCATAATAATAAAAACAATTACATAATTTGCTCAACTTGCAATTTCTATTGGCGAATTCAAAGTGAAAACCACAAGAACCTCATACTTTGTGGTTGCATGACCTCACTAAATCACCGTACAGGCCGTCCTAATCAGTTCATATCCTATTTCACATTGCAGAAATACCTCCAAAAGCTGCTCATGCTTGCTTTGAAAATCGATCAACAAAGATAAAACGTCATTTGTTATGTTGTTCATCTCACAGTAACAAGAAAACTCTGTCAACATTACGTTTCATCCAGTCACGAATACAGATTTTCTGAGACACGAAAATGCTGAAACACTGTCTTTGTGCAAATGTATGATAGAGTCCCAGACGTTGGGATTTTTCCAAAAGCCTAGCAGGTCAAGGGTTTGGATTGCATGCCAACTTCTCTCAATTTGCACGCAGCTGGTTTTTCCCCGATCATCGTCTGAAGAAAAATTCGGCAAATCCCCACAGTCACAGCCAACGGGTTTCGTGAAACTGACAACCATCAAAGGGGGTTGTTCTTCAGTGAATTCAAGTTTGTTTGTAATTGCTTATCCAAAACAAGATTCAAATTTATACCTGAGCTTAAAAGCCAAACCTAAACAAAAGGTGCGACCACCAACAGAAGACCGAAAATTATCAGTTCGAAATGCAACTTTGCACAGATTATAAAATTGCATCGAAAATTTTTTTTGATAGCTGCGAATTTCAGTAGCTCAGGCCTGACATTGAAATCTTTGGAAATTAATCAAAAAAAGATTAAGTAAACATGATTTGAACAGAAATGCTAAAAATCTCGCCCACGACCCGCTGAATAAATAGATGTTTACAACTGTTTTGATATAAATTACCTTGGGGTGGATGTTTCGCATCTGAAACGATAGTTTCAGGTTCCGGGTCTTTCTCGACTCTGCTCTCCTCCTCGCATTTCTCCGTCACGACTGGGTTTTCCTCGTCGTTGTCAGTTGGTTCGGGATCAGAGAAAAACGTTGAGGACGTGGTGCTTGACTCTGAAACAGTCTGTAAACAAAATATTCGAAACACACAACTTTTAATTTTGTATTATTCGTCGGTTACTCACTTACTGTCATCTGTCTTCGCCAATAACAAAAAATTACAAACTATATCAATAATGGACCACCATAGCCACTGCTGAAAAAATTGCTAAAAATCAACTAAAACGTAAAAAAGCAGATCTATTTTCACGGACGCCAGACGGGAAGCATAATATCCGAAATATAAACCCAAAACTCTTATGTGTCTTTAAGCTTGGAACTTTTGATCTTTCGATCTTACCTCGAAACACTCTTCGCTCAGTTCCGAGCAACTGCTCCTGGATTCTCTCAGCTGTTTGAGTTTCGAGCGCAGAATATTTTTCTGATGAAAAGAAAAGGCTGGGTGATTGGCTGTCATTGTCAGAAGCAAGGATATCTCGGTGACCATTTCTTCTTCAACTGCCGAGGTTCCGAGAAACTGAACCTGCAAGTCGTTCAGTATTGCAAATAGCACCCCTGCAGCTTGCCGGTTGGTCGAGTGCAAAAGAGCCACAGAAACACACAACCGTTTCCTTATCTCGCTGTCCTCAATGCAGTATAAATAACCTAAATCGGAGGGATTGTTGGCTGTGCTCTCTGGCCTCCGAAGAGATGCATAATCTTTTTGTGCAAGGGATTCAAGGTATGTTCCAAAGAAGCGAACTTCCCAAGGTAGACAGCAGTCGAGTAATAAACACATCAAGTCGATTCTTTCATCGCCGTTGAGTCCTTTGAACCATGAAACAACAGATTCTTTGTACAGCATTTCACTCAACTTGTCCAATTTCAAAGCTGTGTTGATGCAGAGTTTACAAGAAAAAAACCCCACATGATACTTCCTAAGGTTTTAACTTGTCTGCTTTTCACTCGCACTGCACTGAAGCAAGTGAGTGAGTGATTTGATCTGAAGACCGCCAAACAATTATCTAACCCCAAAGCGAGGCTACAACTTGTCACCAGTCTGTTGTTTGGCACCAGGGGTCAACAGGTACACTCCATGGTTAAGTCAGGTTGATGAAAGACTTTATCAAGTCAGCCGCTCTTTTTTTATCCCCACTTTTTTCCTGTTTACTGTTTTTAAACGGATTTAAATTTGCAGCAGCAACAACCACAAGTGGTTACAGGCAACCATCTATATCGGGATTAAGAATCACGTACACGTGAAACAGCAAATGGCAGGAATATATATGAGACGCTTGCTAAAACCGCATAACAGTCTCTATCTTCTCTAAAAAATCAAAAATAAAAGTTCCGTAGGAAAAATGGACTGTTATGCACTCTAGTCCATTGGAAAATATTGTTACGAGAGAAATACATAAGCCTCGGCAGATCCTGCTGAGAGCAGTGTCTGAAGCATGGTAGATTTTTCTGCACAACATGCAGATGAAGTTGTTGTGCAGATCGAAGACCTGAGTTTGTTGTCTCTGCTTCCTGCATCGTCTCCTCTTTTCCAACTGTTTGTTTTGCTTGTTCTCGCCCCTTTTAGTTTTATATTCCTCTGGGACAGTATTGCGCCAGCCGCTGCGGTTGACTGCAACAACGTCTGCAAGTACATGTAGTTCTCAGCTTTCTGGGTCGATTCCAGTGAGCTCTCCGTACATGATGTGGAATGCGACCGTCCTGCATTCGGTGCACATTTCTCAGCCAACGCAACCGACGCTTGCAGAGAAGGAGATTTGTGCCCTTGGAGCAAGCTTGCATATACCCCTCTTCCCTCAATCACCCAGAACACCAAAATACCACCCTCAGTAACAAATTAGAAACATACCGGCAATAAACCAGTGAGATTTAATCCTGAATCGTTTGGTTTTTAACTTAAAATATATATACAAAACAACATTTTTTTAAACTTGTACTGCCACAGTCCACATGCACAACCCGCGCGTATCAGTGTGATCGAGGATGACGAGGGGGTGACGAGGAGGTGACGAGGGGGTGACGAGGAGGTGACGAGGGGGTGACGAGGGGGTGACGAGGAGGCCGAAGGATGAAAATGATTAGAAGGAATGAAGATGATGAGGAGGATAAAGATGATGAGGAGGATGTCAAGCGTCATTTCTTAAAACTCAACCTGACTTTCAACAGTACTGTACCACGAATGTTGTAACGATATCCCTTCACGATTCAGCGAGAAAGAACCGGAGAAGAACTCACACGAAAAAATCGAAACTCAGTCGTGACAGTTCTTGCTCACTGCGACGGAAAATTTATAGTATACGAGGTCAAGCTTCAAAGTTAAACGTTTTTTTAAGATAGTTTTTGCAAACAACCACCTGCAGTTTTACGTAAAGTTCCTGCATGTGTTCTAGTAGATCGCGAGACTTCTTGACGGTGTGGGTAAATGGGTTGCTCAATTACTCGCTCTTGGCTTTGCTGCCCGCTCTGATGATGACTCGGCCTTTGCAGCCATGGGGTTTCAAACATCTGGTGGATTGTATATTTAGTTACAAGGGCAGATTAAGGGAAGCGGTCGGAAATTTTGGAAGCATTTTGTAAGAAAAACACTGAAAAAAAAACATCTTTTGGAACACAGACACATTTCACAGACATTTAGCTTTTTAGAAAGAAAAAGAAATCTGACAAGGTATTTTAGCTGATTATACAATCTACGGAAGCTAAGATATGAGATATATTATTTTTTAAAATTAAAGGCATTTAGAAAATTACAAGCTCAGCTGAAAACTGGAAGAAGAAATATTGATGACGCATGACGAGGTTGTATTAGCTCGCCGCTCGCCTCTAGAAACAACCACTCTGTCTCTATTCTCTAATTTTGTGTAAAAAGTGCCTGATTCCTCGTAAAACTCCACCAAGCCCGGGGGCCTGAGTCAGGTTTGACCGGGACCCTCTGTACCCGCTTTGAGAACTTAGCAGTGTGACGTCGTTCAATGTTCATAGTTTTTTTCTTGAATGAAAAAATAAAACCTTGAACCAATTACTGAAATTCAAAAAATATTGGCCCATTCAAGACAGGTCAGACTGGTTGACCCGTAAAACATTTCTAGAATATTCTGGAATGCGGTATGCTTAAGGGAAAGTTATCACTCCTGTATACAGTCCAGTGCAGGACTTTGTTACAATGCTGAAAGGTAATTCATATTTGGTAAAAACGATCCTTTCTGTGTAAACCGTTGGCCGGGATCTACAAGGGGTTTGAGCTACTGAGGCGTGGCAGGCACATTGCATAATGTATGGTGTGTTTTATGAGGAAATTGTTTATAGTCTTTAAAGCGCACAACAGGTTTTTTGCATTTTTAGCAACTTTACAAGCGGCTTATAAGAAGAGTTTCAGTTACGACTAACACAAAACACGTGGCGTCCTATTAAAAGTAAACTTTTTGTGGAAGACCACCATGTTGACAGTACCATGGAACCGGAGGCTAGATATGACAGCAAGCTATACATAACGGCCAGTACACATATAACTATATATATAGCGGCATACAGTCCAAATCAATAAGGAAACCCAATTAGTTGTAGCTATAATTCTTATCCACCGACGGATCCAATTTTCTCAAAATTTTACAAAAACGAAATACTGCAGTTATAGATGAGAATGAAGTTGTTGCATGTTTGCCATCAATGATTGTGCATAAAGCAAATTTTAACGTTTATTTAAAGACTATTTAACGCGTACATGCATACCATTGCAATTTGAAGTAAAAATTTTGTTGTTCAGCGAGACTCTGGATATAGTACTGTCCGCCTGTTTATTATCCAGAAACAAAACAACAAAAAGGAAATTCAATGAACAAAAACTACCAGTAAATTCTAACTATCGTTTCAAAAGCTTTCAATGCCTTTTTTATCAATCAAGCGCGAGCCTCGATCGAACATTTAGAAGTATAGGAAAATTTAAATCCAATCCGCTTTTGACAATAGACTTCCTTGTACACTGTTCAACTCGTGAGTGTTAAACCGACAAACATGTTAACAAAGTGTTTGTTTATCAGAAGATTTTATGTCCATACACAAACGTTGCTATGTCCCGATTGAAGGAGTACTGAATGGTCCCTCAAATTTTCCAGATGCTCGCAAAATTTGGCATCACTTCAAATGAGCACAGAAAGTTAGAGAGTGTTCGTTTGCTCGTGTTAGTCACATAATTTTCATAATTACTGGCATTATCACATTTTTGAAGAGAGTCGAATGATCGTAGCTTCTTTGCAATGTAGCAGAATGCTCGGAGAGTATATGAATGCTGAGTTGTCAGTTAGCGCAGCAGGTCCCCATGAATACGTTTAAGATGTGTTTTAATCAAAATAGGCAAAACATGTAATTGTAGACTACATTTGGGAATTTCCCCAACCTTGTTATCAAAATAACAGAAGAAGTGTTTTAAAAACATGCTCTCTGCTGGCAAATTTATCCACAGTATTCGGTGCTCACAACACGGACAAACATTCAACTAAAAGGCTTGTGCTTGCAATAAAATAACGTTGTCAATGCTCACAAGGCCTACCGATATCGCTCATCGAGTGCCTTGGGGAATTGTACATCAGCCTGTAGTTCATATAGGCTTTAATTTCGCCTCTTCAATTATTTAGGGCACCTATAGCTTAGTCATTTCTATGGCTATTTTTTGCCATCCGACCCTAGGACAGATAATATCGACAAGAAACAGAGAAATAAGAGGGGGTGGCCTAAGCGAACCAAGAACGCAAACTTTCCGTTGTCCATTTTTATAATATTTCTGTAGTATTGCATGGATGGAAAAGTTGACAGTTTGAGTGAGACTGCACAGTCACACTGACTTAGTTGTCCGAGAATCACGGCCAGGAATGGAAGGCTTTTGTGACCTAACTATGTGATACTGGTCTTGGCAGCTCAAAGAATTAGCCTTGAATTGCAAAAAAATACTTCTAGATATTTGTTATTCATAGGGAAACGTTCTTGAAAGCGAAACGTTGGCGTTTTCACGGACTGAGCACACACCCATATTAACAAGTACTGTACAAGTCACCAACTGTGCTGCGACTGCAAGAATGTTTACATGCATGAAGGCACAAAGTGACAAGTTCTTATCCGAGAAAGTCAGGCTATAACTGAACAAGTTTCCTCGTAGGGAGCTCCAACACCTATCATTTCTTTTTCTTTTTAACGTGATACAGTGTGTGATTTGTTCTTTGTCAGTTCTCTTGTTGGCCACAATTTAACGAAATCCACAGAGTTGCGTGATAGCATGCATGCCATGGACGTTATTTGATAACGGTCAAAGTCGTGATAACTTGTCACTGATACCTGGAATCGTGATCGGTGGTCCCAAATTGACTATCAGACAACGATAGCATCTCGTTTTTCCTTGCGAGCGGGTCACTTCCCACGGTCCTCCCACCGAGAGAAGGAAATTAACGCAATGACTTCTTGGATCAATCAAGCTAACAAAATCGCGTGCTGGTGACGTCTTCTTGTCGACACGCCCTGGGTTTTGATCTAAGTCAAAGTTAGGGAAGTCGACCCGAAGAGAGGAAAACAAAACGCGAAAAAAAAGCGCTGAAGAAGGGGGGAAGAGCGCACGTTTGGGATTCCGAAATCTCTTTATCTATACTCTTTCATTTCGATCCGGATCGTTTATTTAGCCGTAAGTAAATCGACAATATTTTCAAACCAATTGATTGGCCATTTACAGATAATCAAAGTATCGGTTTATATCAAAGAAAAGAAGGTAGTTTGGAATTTTTTACGCAATGACTGGTTTTCTTTCTTTTCAGAGCGAACGCACCAATTTTCCCCTTGTATTAAGTCACCTGCATCGAACATGCTTTAAAATCACGGATTTCAACTTACTTCTCGTAGTTTCTGATTGGAATAGAATTCCTTTCAGTCCATCTGGGAAACTACAGTAAAGCAACATCATTTTTCAAATAACTGATCATCAGTATCAAATGAACCCTGGTTGGAGAGATTAGAAGAGCACTCCCAAGTTAAGGGGAGATGGCCTTAAATCGATCGAATGTACCCAGCAATGTGAATCCCGAATGGGGAGAGGCCAGGCATATATAGGGTATTTGAAAGCATTTAATTGCTCGTGTTAGGATTATTGACCGTTTCAATCGACTTTCTGACAGGTTTAACAGCGATTAAGTCACCAACCTGATCGCTAGCGTTTTCCACAGTGTGGAGAACTTGAACAGAAGTTCTTGTCTAAATGTCCAACCTATGCCGCCACCCCCTTTTACCGGCTTAACATTGATGGGTGCATCAAATTTCAAAGATAGCTTGAAATAGTCAGGAAATTCAGAACTCAAACTAACTTGCAGAATTCTTCTTCATTTTAATGACACAACTCCTTAAACTCATTTTTTTAGCTCAGTGTTTGGCGGTGGCGGATCAGAAAGTTCCGAAGGATAGAAGAAGAACCAGAAAAGTGTACAACCATAATCAAGGCAGTGATTTTCTAGAAACTTTTGCCAAACAATATCGTGTTGTTCAAGGTAGACAGCTATCAATTGGTTCTATAAAATTAGTTCTAATAACATTCACGCATGTTATCCAAGCTCATTAACTAATGCTGATGTCCGGTTATGATTAGCCGATATAGTTCAGCTGTGGTTGCCCCAGCTGAGAGAAAATGAAAGACAAAACTTGACTTTCTGGATCATATATTATCTTTGCCGTTTAGTTTTTATGGGGAAGCTTGACGGACTCAATTCAGTAGTGGTCCACGCTCTCTTTTTCTATACTTACAAGCTGGAGTTAACTGTTAAGTACTTTTAAAAACTGAGCCGAAATTGAAGTTCTTTGATAAATATTATCTAACGTTCTTCAAAGATGCTCATATTTTTCCAATTCTAAAAACAAGGTAAAATAGATTGCTTCGACCGACATCAAACCTGTCAACAACACTATTGCAGTTGATGTTTTTTCAAGTTGGGTTTTGGCATACATTTCTCAGTTTACTCCGTTGAGAATAGTACCAGTATAGATATAGTAGTATTTGAACAACTTAATAATTCGTTCTTGGACATGCATCCCTCGTTTCCGAAACTCACTATGACATGGAAAATAATGATCTTATCTAAATTCCAGCCTGAGGTGTTTCCTAGTATATTTTTTGCATATTGGCCAATATTTCTTATGCAAAGGGTCTTAAAAGAAAAAATCTGCTAAACTGAAGTTAAAGCAGTTGGTTTTAAAAATATGAGGCAAGAATTTTTTTTAAAAAAAAACAAGGCAAGGGTTTAAATTTTTATGAATATCTCATCCCATGTTAGACCGGTTCAAGTCACGTCTATGCGTAGGAGGCCAGCCGAAGTCACTCATCAGTCAAGAAAATCTTGCTAAGCGCTGATTTCCATCTGCTATTCCGATCTTGATACGATCTATAATAAGAATGCATCTTTTAAAAACAACACAGGAATTTCTCATAGATTTAGTTCAGTTTCCTTGATTACATAAACGCAAATATGTGAACTAGGTTCAAGGGCGCTTAGTGATCCGGGTGTGGCGTAGCTGTTGGGATAAAGACTACCAAATTCTCTTTCGGGTCCGAGGTACAAAGTCACTGTCAGTTGAAATCTCATTTCGGACGCGTGGTGTCTATTTCTAGTATGTTGGATATTGCTGTTCCCCCTGCTTCAGTCTTACAATGCTCTCGATACCAACCGACAAAATGACTTGAGGTCATGCCCTCCCACGCCATGCAACTGTAACTGATGTTTTGCCACTTTACTTTTCAGATAGTTTTTCACGCGCTTCTTGAACGTTAATTATTGTCGGCGGCTGTTTGGCGCCGATCTCGACATGCCAAATGATCTTTTTATTCTCTCTTGCAATCTTTGCCTGACATGCCTGACCCGCATAGGTTTTTTTAAACAGAGAAGTATTGTTAAAGATCATTTTAGTACTTACGTGACTTAACCATCAGGCGAAGTCTAAATACTACGTCACCGCTAAGCTTTCCATATCTGCTTATTGCGATGACTGATGTATGCATTGGACCGGTTTTTGGACCAAAGTACAGAGAAAAGCCCTGTGGATCGGTTTAAAGAAATTTGTGCAGGGTTTTTTCTTTAGCTCGAAAGTAACCGTTTCTGATTTCTTGATTTAGAGGGATTTTTCTAAAAAGGGTAGGCATTGCTTTGTAAATCGCTTATTTGGCTATTACCAACTAAAACTGCGGGTTCTATAAAAGTATATAGGTGCAATGCATTTTCATGATTAAGATCACGACTCGTTTTTATCTCACGCTACCCATTTCTTGGTCAGAGAGATTGCGATGCGTGATACAGTTTGTTGCAAGTCAGCTAAACACGGTTAATTTATTCTATAAAAATATTATAAGGAATTGACTTGTAAAACATGATAACCCAAAATAGAATTTTAAACCGATCCTAACCATTTTAGATGTCGTGACCGGAACAGTTGTTCCTCCGTGAACTATGCACGTGTCGGAAAAACGCCAATCAAGCTCACAAATTTGCAAAAAATATGACCGGGTTTGCCTATTTCGCTTTTCTTCGTCCACTATGAAAGGTCAGTCACATAACTTCTTGGTCGAAAGAAGTTAAACACTTCATATTTTTGCTCTAAAAATAAAATGGATTTCAAGACGCCATCTTGGAAATTTACCACCTGCACGCATGCGCAGTCGTTATTCCGACATGTCCGCCCTGCCTGGAGATGGGCTTAAAACTGCGTCGTTTTACATGAAAACTATTTCGACGAGCGGAGGCTTGAGAAATAGAATTAGCTTTTCATGTGACACATGTGTCCAGGTTGGGAGTGGGGATAACCACAACCCGCAGACATTTAATTGGTTGTTTTACCTGGAAAGCGACCTTAAAGTTATTTTATATTCGTCTAAATTGCAATTTACTAAACACTTCGTGACCGGCTCCAAAAGTAGCAGTGAGTTTTGCTCGCCCGAGATTCTCTAAGACAATGTTTCCCGAGATAACGTCAAGGGGAACGTGCCTGGCCATGCAGATCTACGGGCGAACAAAGGTAACTGTCTCCCAAGGGTCAGTCATTAGGTGATTTGCCGTATAGAGGATCAACGAGATAATGTTCCACGTTTTTCTTCCTGGCGCTGGAATAAAAAACCAACAGTCAGATCGTTGAGCGCCTTTTCTGTAAATTTAATTCGATCAAAACTAGACGACAGGTTTCTAAGAATTTCTTGACAAAAAGCTCGGAACGTATTGGCGGCTTTCCAGTTGTCCTTTTTCTTTGCTGGGCTTGTAAACAGTGTCTTATTCACTGAAGCATGCGAAGGTTGCGCAGTCGAGCCGCAGGCGTCTGACCTCTCTAAAACCCGCCAAATTGTTCGGTGGTGGGCATCATCACACCACCATACGCCATCAGCCAATGAAAATGTGTGATATGTTCACCATGTTTTGATCACGTACGATTGCAGGCGACAAATGCTCACTGTCGCACCCTCTGACAGGGAAACTTTCTGGTTTGGTACTGTAGTCTCATACCAGTTTTTTCTTATTGTTATATTTTTGTTAGACTCGTATGATGGATTAAACAAGCATAAACGTGATGTAAAGGAACCATTTTGGCAGATCTTACACATGCTCTCATTGGCTAATCCGGTGATACAAGACAGGTTACCCGGTCATATCATGGGGTCAAAGCGTGCCCGCGGCACTGGCGCACGTGATCAATACGGTGAATAAATAGGTTTAGCGAATAATATTTTAAAAATAACAAAAATTTTAGCCATGTTTTTTTCATTATTATTATTGTTGTTAGTGTTGTTGTTGTTGTTATGATTATTATTATTATTATTATTATTATTATTGTTGTTATGCAATATCAATCATAATAATAATAATATTAAGGACATGTGAGGATTGCACTTTTGAGGGACAGAGTGGAAAAAATTTGCGAGCCTTGGTAAGGGGTGTTTTATTGTTACCGATGATTAGACTGATAACATTCACTTCATAACCTGTTCAGAGCTGAAGTCTAAAGGGACGAGCAAAGAATCTTTCTGAAGGTGTAAAACAATTATATAGGCCAATGGTGTTTTAAATTACCTTCATATATAAACCCTTACACTGGCCACCTGCATGTTTCTTCTTAGCAGTGTTGAGTGTAAAATTCCTGCTCTTAACCTACAAAGCTTTTACTGGACTGTCAACGCCCTACATCCTGGATCTTGTGAACAAAAAATGCTGTTCTTCAGTCTGTCCATGCGGTAAATACTGTAACATATAGCCAACGTTCACTTGCTTGTCTTGCTTTCCCGTTAATGAAACCATTATTATATTATGGAGTTTTCAATTTATTTTAATCAAAAAGAACATTATTGTTGTTGTTGTTGTTGTTGTTGTTAATATTATTATTATTATTATTATATTACATTATATTATAATAAAAATAGTAATAATAAACAAATATCAACATTACCATTTGCATAGCGTTTCGTGTCAGTCGGAAAGGCTATAATTATCAAACATGAACTCTCTTTCCTGTAAAGAAAAGTAGCTGTCAGCAAAATCAGAATGTTGACAGTTAGCTTAAATTGCATGAAATCGCATGAAAGAAAATTTTGGACACTTCACTGCGGAACAGTCTTCGGAGTCTCCTTAAAGTTGTTCTTATTTACTTTAATACAAAAGCAACCTTCTTTGAAATCGACCAGGCGTCGTCCAAACGATTGCGGCTAACACACAAGGTGCTACTTCCGGGGTAGGAAGAAAAAAATCTCTTTAGCCCTGACGGGTCTGGATTTCCTGACCCTCAGCCTGCAAAATCAAATGAACTTGTTAGCCACTACTTCCGTTTTACTGCGGAAAAATGAATGCGCTTGTGTTTGTTATATGAAAATATACATATATTTTTAAGGACATCGAGGCTCAAATTACCTAAAAAATTTTTTAAAAAAACAACCCCAGCCTGGTGTTTAGAAATATGGAGTCGATCTGTTTTTTTTAAGTATTTACTACTGAACTTCAACCTAATAAGCGCCAAATTCCAAGAACACATCTTTTTCTCCCTCTGTAAAATAAGATATTATAGCATATAATGTAACAATTTATAGAGCGCGTGCCCCTAAAGTCGGTGGCGCTTCACAACTTCTAAAAACTTATTATAACTGAATTAACTGAAAGCTTGTTTGAGTTAACGTAAACGTCTAAGCACTGAACTTAAATTTGCCACCTAAAAATGACTCCCTTATTGCTCAGGGAAGAGAGAGGGGATGGGCGCCGTAACTTGGAACGATCTAGATAAACAACCCAAGGTTAAGGTGGCGGCACGTCACTTTCAGAATTAATTTTTTGGAAGAGCGGGGAGTCTTAACATATCAAACCGGGCCCGGTTGTTCAAAGCCAGATTAGCGTTAATCCTGGGTTAACTCTACAGGTTTTATTAAGAGTTAGCCCAGGATTAGTACTAATCGGGCTTTGAACAACTGGGCCCAGAAGTATATCGAGCGGTACAGCTGCTAGACAGAGTTTACATATATACGTGCTGTTAAAACAGCTCGATTTCTGTTTTTTTTTTGGATCCTTTGGGGATTATTCCAAGAATTAAGAACAGCTATTTTTAAGAACAACTTTGGGGGCGAAGTTGCTGCAAATCAGTTAAGGAGCAAGGCGCCTCACCCAAAGTATTTTGTTCTTATAAAAAAAACTGAGCGTACAAGACTATATACAACATGCACAGGAAAGGAACCACTTTAGTCTTTACTGTGACCCCGATCTGAACAATGGGTTCAAGTTTTCTCTATTTAAAGCAAATGCCCCAGTATCTACATCTTTATTGTATATTCAGATTGTTTTTCTGAATGAAAAATGGCATTTAATTCGCAGCCAATCAGTAGTTAGTTTGCAGCCTATATATCTTTTCAGGCCTTTTCACCACCAAGCCACACGCATATGGCCGACGGCAAGCCCCGCGCATGGCCGACGTTTACATGAGTCATTGTGCCCTGTTTTTGTGAAAGGTCACTAAAGAAGTTTAAGTTTGACATTCTCTAAATACTTAATCAAATTTCTGTTTTTTGACGGAAATTGTCTCGCTTTGTATTCTGGAGCTGAATCGCTGTTCGTTTTAGTCGTTTAGTCGTTTTAGTGCGGTTTCTGTCATTCGAGTTTTTTACGATTAATTTGTCCGCGTGATTATCAAAATGCCTTCAGTATCGAAGGATTCGAAAAGTTGGATGTACTAACCTTGATGTATTAAACGGTTTTTTGTAAGAGCCAGTAACTTTTGGCTGAGGCTTGGCTGTTCTTATCTTTCTGGTGATTTCAGTCTCAAATTGTTCTTTTAAGAAACAGTGGATTAGTTACCCGGAACAAAAAATTAAGGCGCTAAGAAATACATGTTGTTACTATTTCATCCAGCGGTATGCGACTTTTAGATAAATCTTGAAAATGCCAATACAGCGTCCGCGGTGAACGTGACGAGTTTGCTTATCACCCTTTCAGCGCCCGATGACCCGGCTAATTCTAACGCATAGAAACATTCAAATTCAAGATTTTGTTACCGTTTTCGGCTGCTATAAAAAAAGAAAAGGGCGGTTCAGAAATGATTTTATGAACTTACATGTACATCTTGATCTGTGTACATGGATTAAAACAAAATTTTTAATTTGTCTGATTAAAATTTCAGCCGGGTGATTGTTTTTGGTTTGTTCTTAATTTATGGGCAAATCTCAGCCTGCATGGGCCGGTTCTTGTAAACTTGGTTCTTATAAAGAAGTGTGTACGAAATTAGTCAGTGAGACGCTATTGACTCGTTAGGGAAACTTTCAAGAACTGGACTCGCTTAACAAACTAGGTTTAAATGCCGACAGAACATCTGCTCAAAAATCAGCAACAACCCGTGTTCGTTTGCTTATTGAGATATATCAGACTGGCGAGCAAAATTATTTTGCACACCATGTTTGTTGAGAAAGCAAATTTTGAACCGGATACTGCCCAGATAAATCTCAAAAGAACAAGGCCGATTGTACTGAGGTGTTTCAATGATCAATTTCTTTGTTTTTCTTCACCTCATGAACATCACTCATTTGTGTCTGGGGAAGTGTAAAGTGCCGTTGCCTGTGGATATTATTTGTTTGGTCACACGTTATGTCTTTTTTCTAGACCCCACCTGAAATTAACGAGATTTCGCGGTGAGACAGCTCTAACCAATCCTTAATTTATTATATGACTGTGCTAAAGCTCAAACTGTTTCTATACCTTGTGTCGTTGTTTTCCACCCACGAAAAAACGAGAAAACTCAGAGACGCTAGCTCTCTTTTGTGCGAATGACTTTCGTCTTTTAATTACCCCCATGTGTTGTCTCGATTTAAAGGCTAAATATCGCAAACTATTCTCTAATAAAATCATTATGCGAACTATTTTTGATGCGTTTTTGTTTATTGAGAGAGAACTTCTCGACGGCTCCTCTCCAGGCCCCCAGTAAGAAATGCATGGTATTTTTTTTTGCCCTACAGCAGCTGCACGTAAAGGTTTATAAGCCGACGATGGTCTGCACAAAATTGTGAAATCAAAGGTGCTACTTGTAGAGGCACTCAGTAGTCGTTTTGATACCTTCAATAACCTGCCTCTGGCTGGAACAAGGGGGTCTTGTCACAGCAAGTGCTCTCGACGCACCAATTATGGCGCATGCGTAGTACGCCACCATTGCAAAACTAAAATAAATGGTTCGCACCTAAGTTGACGACTGAAATTGTAGTGTTTCTGTTCAACAGCACTCTGTGGCAGGTGAAGTAAGATAGTCAGAGAATTTGACTTCCGGTACGGTTCATGAAGCTTTGCGTGACCTTTCATAAGAAGCTTTGCAAGCAAAACAAGGGCTCTTCGTTACTCATTGAAAAATCACACGTGCGTTGTTTCACACAGTTTTAATAACTAAACTTACCGAGGAATGATGCAATTAACTATGAAAAAAAACGAATTAAAAAGGTTTTTGCTTTGAAAAAAAAGCTTCTTGCATTTTGCGTTCATCAGTCAACCAAGCAAACCAACAGGGACGCTTAGTATACTGCCTTGAGGTGCTCCGAGCGGCCAAAGGTGGTCAAAGGTGGGGTTACTTAAGTTGACGTAAATTAAAGTGCAGAAACAACACAGTCTAAGAAATCTCGTATTGCAGTGTACTCACGCAACAGACTAGACTGATGACACGAGGAAACTCCAGGCCAAATCCGCTCTACATAATTAAATCAATGATCATGCGCCGCGCAATCATCTTACAGATGAATAAAATAAAACCGGCTTAAGGCCGCTACACACGAGCCGATTTCTTGTCGTAAGACCCCCGATTTTTTGACGTCGACATTTAGTCGGGAAATAATAACTGCCACACACGTACCGATTTTTTGTCGTAGCAGTGGAGCATGACCTGGTACTACAACAACTTCATCACCTGTTACTGCCGCCATCTTGAATCTTCGCGCGTAATATTCTGATC
>JAOBYE010707806.1:0-11351 GCA_025403585.1 Parazoanthus swiftii
AAAATTTCAAAATAACTTCAACCTGACGTCAGGTTGAAGTTATTTTGAAATTTTTTTCCGAATTTCAGCCTCAAATGCTCTTAAAATTTTCATTTTTCAGATGTTTTACTTTCAGAAATATCCTATTTCGTAATTTATTGTGTGTTTGGGGATTTATTTTGAACTAGTCTGATTGTCAGAAAACTTAATTAATTTTCGGAAGACCCTTTGCCAAACGATTGCCAAACTAATTTATGAGACCGTTCTTTATTTAAGAAGGGAAAGGGGGAGGGAATAGACTGGCTGTTTTCTGACTGATTGATTTTAAAAAAAATTTTACCCGTCCCAGAAAAAAAGAAGGCGGCGGTTTTTGTGGGCCGCCCAAAACCCCCCGCTTCCCCCCCCCTCCACAATCGTTACTGAAAACAGCTTTGCCCCTGTGCACAGTACATCACATTATACCAAGTAATGAAATTGATACACAATGTAGTGGAAAGCACTAGTAAAAATAACTGTTTTGAGTTTGGACTTGAAGTTATTTAAATTGGCGCAATTTCTGATGTGTGCTGGCAGAATTATTGTATTATTGGTGCGGCAGAGACCAGTGCACGACCGCCAGCCAACGCCGAGCAGAGCCTCCTCCCCGCAGACTGCTTTTCTCCTTCGCTGCGGGGGAGAGGTCTCTTCCTCGAAGTTTGAAAATTTGAGCCTCTAAAATCGCTAGGAATGAGCTTAAGGTTTATTACGTAAAAAATGCGACAAATTTATCAGGAACGTTAAGCGCGTTATAAACACCCGAAGGTCAACTTTTTCACGTTGATTCATGATCAGTTAAGTGGGATTAGGGTCCAGGATCGCTGGAATCATTGATGCGTAGGATCGCTCACGATCACTAGCAATTTCTTGCATGTGTTCCAATTAAAACATTCGTTACACCACTGCTTTCTCAGTTTCTGGGAACAATTGGGTAGACGGACCCAGTCTTTTTGTAGTTTCAGGAGTGGCGCATTCCAGGGACGATACCGGGATTTTGTAAGGTACTCAGATTTTTGAGGGCCAAAAGGCTGGAAAACTGTCCAAGGTATTTCAACAGCATTCTCTGTCATCTTGCAGGGTTCATATACTTTTTCAGCTAGAAAATTTCAGAACGTTCAACGACCACAAAATGGAAATTCAACTGAGAACCTCTGTTTCACTTTTGATACAGCCAACAAAACTAAAATTTGGTGTAATGTAATTAATAAACTGAGAAAGAATCTATAAACACAACTATATATATATGAAAGCAGTTTCTCCTGAATCACCACTACAAAGAATTATTTTAATTTTCTTCAGCTTATGATCAATTTCTTTCTCTACCGTTTTCATTTCTTCTTCTACAACTAAAAAATGACTGGAAAAGGACTAGAAACCGAAGTTAGGTTTTGGATCATCTTTATTTTTAGATTTTCACCAGCACACAATTTCCCTTTTGTAATGTTTTGTTTAATGCACTCCTTGACAACAACTCGGAATCACACTGGAGTGACTGTTGTTAATATATTAAATACGTCAATCTATGGACATTATTTACAACATATCTTACAACAATAATAATTAATGCAATCAAAAACAAGACGTCTAGTTGCTATAATTGCTAGGTTTATGATTTGCAGATAATGAGTTCATAATGTTCGCACTCAAGTAGGAGCAACAGCAGATATAAGATTTCCTTTATACCACTAAATGTCCCACAACTGTCTACCATAGTCTCTCTCTACTAACAAGCACCAAAAAGATATTAAAATTATTCTATGACCTATGTCAAACATGGGTGTCGACATTTTCAAATCTGGAGATCAGTTATAATAATATGCAAAATATATTTTCGAGTTGTTCTTTGAACAAACTAAGGTTGATTTATGGGATATATAAAATAAGAAACATTAACAAACATTTTCTTTTAAAAACAATGGCAGAGCTTTCCATCTTAATCACAAACATCCCCAAAATTTCAAAAGTCAACACCAAGAGTGATGCTATTTATACAGCCTCAAAAATCTTTGAAAACAAACTACTTGCTGTATATTTCAACACACTTCACTAATAGAACACAAGCATTGATAACACATTACATGATTGTATAAAAATAGTTACATGATTGTATAGATCATGTGAATGTCATGCACTTCTGTGACTTAGTAAGATTCCAGCCATGAAATTTGCCAGAAATTTCAAGGTCACTACTTAACCACATCAGTGCATTTCTGAAAAATATGGCATAAAAAACGATGCTTCTGTATACACATGCATCAGTGAAATACTGTTGATGCATACAAACAAGGAAAGAGAACCAGTAAATTTGATCTTACTATATAACAGAAAAATTATAAATTTCAATTATGAAACTTTTATAAAGAAGTATGATGGATTATATTAGCTTTCAATTCTGACCACTTCCTACAGGTCAAAATATACAGGCTTATCATATCTTTTGAACATTGCCCTTTTAGGGCTTTTGGTTGAATATGGTGCTTAACTGACAAACTATTAACTATTGTTATCAATGCAATTTTACTACAGTCAACCATGTGTATTTTCTTAAAGGTTTCCAAAAATATAATTATGTTGTGGAAAACAAGTTAAGAGCAGTTTTAGCTCTGATATTTTTGTCAGGACAAGTTGAGAAACATGGTTAGTTTTGTTGACTCTCCTCAATCAGGTATCATTACTGTACATGTCATTAGTTAGCATTATATTATTTGTGGAACTCCAAATAATTACTCTAGAAACCTAAAGAGAAACTTTGACGCAACACTTTTAAAAGGACTTTAGAATTAAATCCACAGATTTGTTCACATTTTGTTTTACTTGCCCTCGCATTTTACAAGTTATTTTATTATTATTATTATTATTATTATTATTATTATTATTATTATATGATCAAGTACCTCCCATTAATAGTTTTAGTGTGACACAAATAACAATGTAATATTCTTGGGATTGTTCTTGAATGAAATACAAAAGTTGAACATCTGAATGTTACCGAAAGCAGAGTTGTAATAAAAAACAAACTAAAAAAGTGACAAGAAAAACAAACAAAAAAAGAGTTATAAGACAGCCAATCATTAAGACCAATCAAAAACTAATATTTACAACCAATCCATATGTTAATCTTCTAAGAAATAACTGCATGGAATTCTAACAAATTTCTTAAGAATAAGAAAAATATTAAGGAGCTTTGCACTTGATATGAAGGACCAGTATTTTCATTACTATCATTGACAACAAGAGACAAGATCTTCGGTAGATTTACTGTGTAACATGCTTGAGTAGATGAACCATTATAAACTATGAAAAGTCTTGGCTGATCCTGAATTGCCTTGATTAAATGCTGTAAAGAAATTACTGCTATTTTCTGTACCAAATTTCTCAAATACGGTAAGCACCTTGTGCACACATTTAAAGTTGCATGTAAGAGCTGAGACATAACTAGATTTCCAATTTATAAATTTTAGAATAAAATTGGTATTGCATTTAATGCACTTTGTGGAAATTAATCAAAATTTCAGCGCCGAAAACAGGAAGATTTTTCAAAATATAAATTCGAGAGGAATCGCTCATTTAAAGCCTAGCTTAGTTCTGATATGAACAAGAGAGAGGAAGGGGTTCTGTTTGACAGAGCAGTGTTTTTTGAGGAGGTTGCTTATTCGAGAAAACACATTATCCTAACTGTAAACCCATACATACCCACAAACATATAACATACAGTGTAATGATCAGTACAGTTAATCTCAGTTAACTGGTGTTGCAATTGAACGCATGTGGGTCTGTGGTGAACTGACATTGTCTCCTTCTGATTTAACTTTGTGCCACGTTTCACCAAGTGCTTTCGCAAAATGCTCATCTACTGATCCAGCAACTGAAGTTGTGCTCGGACTAACAGCAAAATAATCTTTGCCCAAGCTCCGCTTAAAGTGTTCTTCAACAAACGGATCAACAACAGCTGAAATAATTTCTCTCCGATGGTGACCTGCCTGAGTTGCAAAGACTCTCTCTTGAGCATACAATTGTGAAGGAGGCATAAAGTTTACAGGCGAACGCATGATGCTTGTTTTTGCTGTTGTTATAACAGAGGGTCTTGACTGTGCAAGGGACTGTGGTGACTCAACAGTGCTCCCATTCTTAGGAACTATGGATATTAGAGGAGGTGGAATCATTTCTGCCCTCGGTCGCACTGGAGAAGGACTAACTGGTGATCTGCAGAAGAACAAAAGAATATCACTGTTTGAAGAAATTTCAGATAGTATTAGGACCAAACTTGAAACAACTTTCTGCCTTTCAACTCAATTTCAAAACTGCAACAATGTTTGTAGAGGTAAAATCTCCATTTTCAAAAAACCGGACAAATTATTTTTTACAAATTTAAAAATGTAACAGAGAACTGCTACTAAATACCACAAGATAGCAGCACAAAATCACATTTATACAGATTCTGGTAAGCTGGTGACAGCAACATGTTTGGGTATATTATATATTTACTTAAATTGCGATTAAGACAGCTTTTGAGTGTACTTATACAGACATAATTCCAAAAAAGGGCAAGAACATTTCTGAGGCTGAGATTCTAAAAAGGGTAAGAAACCCAGATGAAGGCTTATTAACTATAAAACAGTGGATATGACTCTGTGAGGAAATCTGCGTTCTAAAAAGTTTAGAATTAATTGTGTACTACATTAAAAAAAACTAGTTTGTGGCAAAGCATGTTTCAATTAGTTCTGGGAGTTTCAAAGGTGTGGCAGGAAATAGGTCACGCAGCTTTGAAACCAAATGTGAAACACAAAAAATGATTTCACTTCTTCAAACATGGTCTGTACCAGTTCCATTTGTGATTTTTTTTTTTACTTTTTGATATATTTCTTTCAAAAGACCTCTCAAATCTTAGGAATCAAACAGCATCTTTGAATGTAATTGTTACAAAAACCCTTTGTTTTCAAAATTGATTGATAAGCAAACCACTCACTCTCTTGCTCACTCACCTTTACTCTTTTACCCTCACATAAGCTAAGTTATAAAGATGTTATTACTGGTATTTGTACAGCATAATAAATATTTTCAAACTGAGAGATTAATACTGTTGGATAATATTATGTAAAAACTGACTAACAGTAATGAATAACTACTCAATTCCCATAGTTGTTAAGGAAGATGAATGTTGACAGGTATTGTTGAGGGAGAAGCAGTAAGAATATTTAAATTCTGTTGCATCTTTGGGTGAGACAGGAATGGGATAATATTTGTATTTGGAGTAAAGACAAATATGTCATAAGCTGGAAGTGTTTTTCAAAACACTGTCAAGAATGACATTATTGTGAATGAATTCTTGCATGTGTACAATGCAGATGAATGCCAGTTGTTGGATATGCATGTTTTTACAATGTCCAAAATTTGCATACCTCCATAAAGTTGGTTCACTTTGTCTGTTCCGGGATTCGAACCTAAAATCAATTACTTTGTTGAGCACTTTATTATTCACCAAAAGGACAAGGTGAGAACAAACTGAGTAACACAAAAGGTTGAGCTTGGCTTTCAGAATTGCAAGTGTTCTGAATTATGTGAATCAAATTCCAATTAAGGCCACGGAAGTCGGCACAGATGACAATGGCATTCTTGGTATAAAATTACAAAAATGAACAGGCAATAGCTGCGGATTAGTGTTTTTGAATGTACGTGATTTTAAAAAATTCATTAACTACAATGGCAACAATTAAAATAACGCGTAAAAATAATGTGAATATTATTTACGGAAAATACCTCTTATTCATAATAACAAATAAATTTTAGTTTCGTAGATTATTCAACACATTCCTGTTGCTGGAGGAAGCGTTGGTATTGTGACTGTCTGATGGAAACTTCGAGAAAAACAAAAACTTGAACTCTACTCCGCGAGGTTCCCTATTTCAGTTAAATACTTTAGCATATCGCAGTTAAATCAGAGAAATAAATTACTCCCGAGTTGGAGAACTATCTAAAATCTGCTGAAAACCTTTAACTGAAGGGAAAACACAACACAATTAGAGAAAGAATGATGGGATCTCTAGTTTCATCGGAAACCAGGATCGGTATCATCTCTCGATATTTATAACTATACATGTAGCGCCATAACAACAACTTAAAAAATTCGATTTAATTATTGACGAAATGTGAAACTATTATGTTCTGTGATACAACAAGACTACTCGTCAGTGTTCTTTTAATAGAGCCCGACAAGGCTTGATCAAAACACACAACCAACTTTACTCACGTTTGAGTGCAAGCAGTTTTCATAGAAGAAGAACCTCCATTCTTATTCAGGTGACCTTCGTCAAAATTCAGAGCCTGCGATATGTCTCTCCTCTCTTGATTTCGCTTCCTTCGATTCTCTGCCGATGGTGTAACTTTCGGAGAATCTTCCGCAACTGCTGCGCTATCGGCAGCACTTTCCAACGAGTCTGAAATTCGAAAACCAAAGACACATGAACAAGAAAACAAAAGACGGATACATATATCCTCGCCCATTTCACGTCAACATTCTCTCATGCTTTGAGCTCCTGCGATTCCGTTCCATCATTGATCAAAATTTGAACGTTGCCCAGCTCGAATGGAATGGAAAGTATACTTACAAATCATCTGCCAAACAAGTTCAACTGAAGTTAAGAAGTATTCAAAAAGAGTTCTTCTCTTTCCTTCGATGGGAAAGCGTTGCTTTATGTTCTAAGAATGCTGGGTAAAATGGCTAATAGCTGAAAAATTTGCAATGGAATTCAAACCATGAAGGAAAACCATACACCCTCGTGACCTGGGCATGAATGCGTTTGCACAATAGTCAATAACCTTTTCAAGCGACACGAATAAAAGAAAACTGTATTTTATTTTGTACTGCCGCAAATTCTAGATCATTTATAATGTTATTCCCACTGAGAAATTCATATAGATTAAACCCTGTTAAACAAGATGCAATCACTGTATTGGTTGCCTATAAAAAATAAGCAATATCTATATGAACTTCCCTCATACATTCCATTCATTGCGTTCCGATGATACGTGTAGCACAATTGATTTTTCTTGCTGTCATTGTGAACAACGCGAGCCGTAGTTCCGGGAAACTCAGCAAATAAATTTAAGAAAATTGTTAAAACAACCAGACTGTGATGTACGGAAAAAAAGAACAGTGTTAACTGGTTCAAAATTGCTGCACTCTGGTTTTCTGTCAAGTAATTTCGTCGCCAGTGGTAATCTGTAATTCGACCCGGAATACAACGATTCAAGGGTAATCTGATGAAGAGATGTCGAATGACAAACCCACAACACTTACATCGAGGGGAAACATAAACTCCCTCCACATGCTTCAGGCTGACGTATTGTAACTTTATACACAATAAGTGTGCTTGAGATAGAAAACCTGATACGACGGAACTCGAATGGATAGACGAAAATCTTCAACGAAAACCGAGCTGCTTTGACTGTAAACACATGCCACGGATCCGTTCCAACACGTTTCCAAAGACGAGTTTAAAATAAACAACGAAGACACAAGAACGACAAAAAATATCAAATATAAATCTCGAAACACAACTTACTGTTCTCTTCTCCTGGTTGTACGAGCGAAGCGGCTCTGGAGAGAACGTCTAGCGGAGTTTCCATCTTTCCGCCAAGGTCAAACAAGACAAAAATTATGAAGTTTGGAAGTGTACAGCTCTAACACAGCTTGGCTTTTCAAATCCAGACCCGTTTTCCCGCTCAAGGCGGTTCGACGTACTCAAATACTTCTCCTGGTAATGTTTCACAACCCAGTTTTTTCTTTCTTAGGTACTTCGTGGCGTGATCTCAAAAGAAATGAGAAAAACCCGCAGATTGTCCGGGTAAGGAAAATGTTGTGAAATCAACAAGTTCATTCTGTTCTGGAATGAAAAGAACGATGATGCCACTATGCAGGATAACACGCGCTCCGTGATTGGTTCAATTCAAAGTAGTCCTTTTTCTAAAAGCTCAATTGATTGGTGGGCTTTTCGTCACGCCTTAAATGGCTGCCTGACCTGAAAGCAGCCATTTATTTCGGTAACAGTCGTGACATGAAATGGGCCAGACAACTCAAATTTAGAATATATTGCCTTCGAATTCTCAAAATGTCTTAAACGCTTCTCGTTCTCAATGACGTCTGATCTAAAAGACGAGATCGTGTTAAAATATAAGGCCTACATATTATCTGGTTCAATTTTACAGGAAAAATCACTTTTATTTTTCACAGAGAAACTTTAAAGCATTTTGCCAGAAAGTATGCGTTGCTCTAAAAAAATTCAAGTTCCATTTTAACTATTTGATTTAATTAATGGAGCAAATTCTTTGCAAATTCGTATATTGACCGATGTGCCTTATCTTACCCACGTAATAGTGCAGTCTTGCGTCAATTTACGTTCCCTGTCTACTTTGAAAATTCTTAAAAATGGCAAGAATCCTTTCAATTTCAAATTCAACAAAATAGAATGTTCAACAACAATCTCTTTTATATTTGTACCTGGAGAGAATATGGAAATTGAATTAAAAACTAGACACAAGGTTAAGGTTAAAAGCTGTGTTTAACCGCGGGTTGACATTGGACAATGAAATACTGACAGACAAGGTCACCTGGGGCGCGTACAAATTGTGCACACACCACGTACACAAATACGGCAACAAAAGCTCATTACTAATAACGCACAGATTCAGAAAAGAAATATATATCACTATTTTTTGGTGAAAAATACATAATGAATAATAGATAGTGCGGAATAATGATGGACGCCTATGTACTGGTGCAAAGCGGGGTGCAAAGACTTCATGATAATTCATGCAGTTTTGTTGTTTAACTTCAATTTATTTTCGGGCATCACGTAAAATCTGACCCGGAAAAAATTATTTTGTGGCTTTTTAATCGTCAGAAGTGTTTTTCTACACTTATCAGTAGTCAGTTGCTTCCTTTTCAAATTTTAAATCAGACAATGCGAACAGTAATGCTGATAAAAGTTCGGTTGTTGCAGTTCTTCAGGCTCGTGAAACCAAAAAAAAACATCGTAATGATGCTTTACTTCATTCAAGCCAGAGATATAGCATAGTATCTTTATTTGTAGAGAGTTTGAAACACCATAACGTGGAATCATAGAATCCCCATAAGACGGTCACCCATCACACTTTTAGTTCTAATCACCCATCATTGTAAGCCCATCACTCATGATACAGAGTTGCATTCACGGTTGACCCCAAGGGGGTCGACCCCCTTGCATGAACTATATAGATAGCTGCGGAGCCGTTATAGTTATAGTTTTGATCTGAAATTGGGTATCGTTTTTAGACGAAACTGTTGTGATGTGCCATGTGTCCCTGAAAACGGGTATAAACTCAACATTGGGTCTGAGGGTTTTTTTTATGAAGCGCGCTGTACATCCCAACCATAATGATTGATGAGTATCCCCCGGCCCGTCCTTCCGCGCACTTGACACACTACAGACTTCTTTAAATACGGCGGATAGGAAGTCAGGAGAACTTAAGACAAACATAAACGAGAGCAACAAATAGAACTTTTTAGTTACACATTATATGACCCCCCTGCCGGTCCCTACCTTTTGAACACGTATTCCACCAAGACGACGGACCGGGCTGATTATTAATGTAATCTAAATTATTCTAGACAACGTAGGTCAGTCTGGACACCTTGACACCTCAGTAGACGCCTCTAAACAATAAACACCTCCAGACTCGAGCTTTTTGACACCTTTAGTTTAGATATTTGCAGACGTCTTTGAACATTTCTTAACCGTAGTCTAGACAACTTTGGATCTCTCATGGACACCACTAGCACTAGATACCTTAATTTACCTCCAGACACCCCTGGACACTTCTGGATACCACTGCCAGACACCTCCAGACCCCTCTAGACAAATCTGAACACTTGTAGACACCTCCATACACCGGCTCTGGATACCTCTCGACACCTTACCTTTGGACACTTCTGTATTCTAGACTTCTGTGGACACCTTTAGCCAGTATGGCCACTTAAAACACCTCTACTGGCTCTAGACTTCTCCATATCATGACAGTTCTAGTCACATCTAAATAATATTTTAATAACTTGGAATTGTAATAATCGATGTCAATAAGTGTAGTGAATATGAATAGTGTTAGTTATTAGTATTATTTAAAATTGATCTCTGATAACGAAAACGAACCTTTACGATGTATTTTTTTAAAATATTTAAGTTTAAATACAAACATCATTTTTAAAAAAGCATCTAATCCTTCGCTGTACTTTTAACGAAATAAAATTCCGTGAATCAACCGCTTCCCCTACTCCCCCCCCCCCCTCCAGTCTGATGGTGTTTATCTGGTGTTTGTCCTACCTGTGTATCCATGGCTTTGAAAACTGATTTTGATTGGCTGATAACAAAGAAGCAACATGGCGGCAGAAATATTTTCGACTTTGTGTCTTGCTTCACTGAGAAAAGTCTGAATTTAACCTATTATCGATCGCTGGTCAGTTCTAAATCTGAACATTTTAGTAGGAAAACGGTAGAAATGGAACAAAAAAACACAGGGCAAGTAAAGTGGAATGCTGGGCTTTCTACCCAGAAAAACGCCGGACCAAAGTATTCCCGATTCTCTGAATCACTCCGCCATGTCACCCCAAGCGCTCTTCAGTGCTCAATGTTCTGTGGTGGTAGACAGTGTAAATACGAGAATCCCTCCAAGGTGAAGGAAGACGAAGCTGCTATAAATGGACTCTACTCAGCATGGTTTGTTTCAGTCGTTGATTTGTCAGTTTTTGCACAGGAACAGGTGATATGTGCTCTTGTACATGTGCAGTCGACCGTCTTCACAACTGTACCAAAGTAAATGCTATCATTGTTGACAAAGATTTTAAAATTTATTACCCAAAATGATCTAGATAAGGAAATCCTTAATAAACGTGCAATGTTTATATTAACATTTTATTTTTGTTTAACATCATCGCTTTATTGTTAATACGATTATAAATATGTATAAAATTTGCGAACAATAGTGAAGCCTTTCTTAGAAAGTGCGACGTGCATTAGGTGATTAAAATTTAAAAAGGAACTACACAATACGAAATGTTCAAACAGTACATAATAAAGTTGCAAATCTGGTTTTGGCAGGATTTTTTCAATTAGAAACCGATAACAAAACACTGCTTTGAAAGACAATCATTACAGTTCTGTCTTCCGATCAATGCATTATGATCTTTCAGTTATAAAATTTAAGATTTCAAGATTGTATTTTTTGAAACAGCAATGGCTGGCCCTGATGCAGTTATGCACCTACGAATTTTTATATAGGAACCAGACGTACAAGTTCTTTTGTTT
>JAOBYE010707828.1:0-11349 GCA_025403585.1 Parazoanthus swiftii
ACCTACGGGCCTGGTGAGAACCAACGACGGAAGCAATTATTTGGGAAGTTCACAGAGTACAACCTTCCGATGAAGTCTACCTCTGCATTAAAAGTAGTGAACACAGACAGAAGAGTACGAGTAATGCCTCTGTTTTTCACCAACTCATCAAATTCATACCATTTTCCAGTTGTCTGCATGCATCACGCGGTATAGAGGCAGCAATCGAACACATCGCGCTTTGTCAGCTCAAGTAGAAACCCCGATCGCAAAGCCGGCTCCGTGTTTGCTACAGACCAGCCTCTCTATGGTATGGTGCTTAGGCAACATGGGCAGCAATGTCAACGAGAACGTCGTCACAAAACAGTGGACTTGATTACAGATAAAGAATTTCACGAGGGGGAATACAACCAGCTGAACACCTATCCACCGTCATCTTTAAGAAACAGAACATGAAAAGTTCATTTTCGGGGTTTTACCGAGAACGTGAACATTAGAGCATGAATAATTTTAAAATTCATGCGGATTCAAACATGAAGCTTCTGATTTTTCACATTTACTCACCTTCACGTAAAACAAAATGGCAACGAATGAGCTATACAAACAAGAAAATGCTAACGGAAAGTTAAAAAATCAGAAGCCGTCTTCGTTGACGTTCGCGCCCTAATTTGGGACAAGTTTTGTGGCTAATGAGGGCGAAACAGCAGAAAGCGAGAAAAGATGAACAAAATTGTATAAGCTGGCAGCTCTATAAAACGAAACATGGTATAAACTTCACTCACACTTTTTATTTACAATACAGCACTATGTACATATATATATGCATTTAATACTAAAATACACTATGGATCGTATCACCGTAGACCTTTACCATGCACGAGTTTCGTGGTAATGTTGACTTGAGCCGAAAACCCACTTTAGTTACATTATATTTAGAAAATTTAAAGCCTTATTCTAAGCCAGCGCACTAGCAACAATTTGGCCGCCGGAAGGTAGGGAAGATGGCAATTTGCAGTTCTGTGCTTCGCTGCTTTGTGCTGCGATTGCTCCCTGTGTTATAAACATACTGTCGCTTGATTCACCTTCAACAGCTCTGGGTTCTGATGGTGGACCCTCCAGGCTCGGAACGGGTTTGCGCCTAATGAGAAATGAGGATCAGAATGTCACGCCTTCTGAAAACACGGAAATATCGAGTTGCCAAGAAAACCCGAGTAAATAGAAACTATAGTGCTAACAGGGGTGTAGCCAGGGTGTTGTTCCTGGGTACTCTGAACCACCTCACACTCCCCTTTCCAATTCTAACTTGAAGGAACTCGCAGGAAGTATCCTAATCAGTTCTTAAAAAAAACCACCCTACCCCCACTGGACCCCCCCTCCTTCCCTCCTCCCTCTGACAGCTCCAGGCTACGCCCTTAACTCCATCCTCTTCAAGATTACACGCTTGTCTTAACCGAACAAACTTTACCAAAACAGCATGGCTCAGCTCTGGCAACAAATCCGTAAGAACCAAATTTTCACCTAGAAATACGTCTTTATGCATTTTTGACGCCGAAACTATCTGGTTCATAAGAAAAAGAAGCGCATCTGCATATACATAAAAAGATGTATTTTTCGTAAGATTCCCAAATTATGTGATCAAAATTGTGCATATGTACGTTGGGGTGGTTCCATGAGTACTAGACCAGTTAGGAACTGACCCATTGAAAGAATTCTAACTGTCAAGCATTCCAAGATAACACAGGTTATCAAACAAATTACAAACTACAATTGCTTAAGTACAAACAGGGCTTGGAACGGCACGTGATCGCTCGCCAGTCAGTATCTTAGCTTTTTCAAAAAAATTGGCATTGTTTCTAGCCCTGGTATAAGTGACGGGAACAATTTGCATAATACCGAAACAAAGAAAATAAGAAAATTATTATATTATAAAACTTCAGTCCGTGGAGTGCAAAATACTGCAAGACTCGTCAAGATACTGCCAGGCTCATAACATTATGTAGCCATACCACATACTAAACTGTCTGATAGAGAGACTTTCGTTTGAACTTAAAAAAAGCGTACGCAAATTGTTCGCTTTTTGTTTCGGCAACCAAGGGCAGGAAAGCTACGAAAACAAGCTCTGTCGTGGATTTCTTTCTGCTGTTTGTCCAATGAAAAAAACCACGAACACGAGCGATTATGATGGCACAATTCTTCAAGCTTGCACGCGCTCAGTTCGTTAAGCCAATCAGAAGTTCCCTACGTTCATAGCAGCGCGCGCTCTATCTCACGTTCTGTTCGCGTTGTTCGAGCTCTGTTCAACTTTTGTTTGAGTGTTTTTGTTCAAGGTCAAACGAAAATCGATCTAAGTTATATATTTCATATGATATTTCACTGAATGGGAGTTAAGCACACCTCAATTCAAATGATAACTCACCTCGAGCTCTTTTTGTCCTTGTGACCGTTCATCTTTGCGAAAAGCATCCTTAACACCCGCTCTCTCTGCTCCCACGTCAGGTCGCCGACGTCAATCTTACCCTCCATCCCAGTCCACCGCTCGGCCTCCTTTAAATCATCGAATACATTGTTGGTGCTGCTGTCACTGGGTTTGAATGTGCGCACTCTGGGATACTGGGCCCGACCGGTGTGAGCCTCGATCATGCGCTGTTGGTACGCATTCTGTGCATCCCGCCTGTACTGTGCTCTGTGCAAGAAAATAAATTTTCAATTACATGAAAAACCAATGGTGCTATTGTCTTCTTCTATGATCCAGAGAAAGTAAGCGCCAGGCTACTGTTGACCCCAGGCGCTATATCCCGAACTTTTAAGACGAAACGATATTCACTGTCAGGAAATCTAGCTTGCGTATTAAGTATTTATTTTCTCGCTGTCTCCCCACCGCCATTCCGTCCCCTTCCTCTCACCCCTTTGAATCTTCTTTAGGGCTTGCTACGCAAGCTTGCAGAGATTGCTCTGACGACGGGCTAACGCTCGAAACGTCAATTTTACACCTGTCCTAACAGCGAAAAAATACCATATCACCCCTTGTTGATCAAACCACATACTAGCTTCGCAGGGTTATCCTTTTTTTCTCAGTGTGAAAGCACTCGCGTTTTCAACTCTAAAATTGTGAATTATGGAGAGGAGAGAGTTCCTCTTACAATACTGCAGGGGAGATCAACCACTCACCGATTAGCAGTTATTTCATTCTTCACATACTCCAGCGAGTCCAAGAAAAATCGTTCAATGTCCGTTCTCTGCAAGATCAAAATACACAAATCAAAATTTTACAGCGTTTCTGAATGGCCATAATTGCCGGAAATCATTACAAAAATGGTCCGTAGGCTTTACTTCGAAAGTGCAGAAAGAAAGAAGTTACGTACCTGATCGAGAATATTCTTGGCCAGCCGTTTGACCCGGGTCATCTCCCGACTTTTCATTTCATTTACTCTCTGTAGTCTGGCAATTTCGGCCCTGAAGTTAATAATTACAGATATTCAGTGCTGTCTGTGTTGTGTGGATTCAAAATTAGGCAAGATTACAAAAAGAATTTAAAATTATTCCTGACACTATCGGCAGTATTTATGTTTAACTTTTTAAAAAAGTTACAGAAATCTATGACTCGCTTTTAGCAAATGTTCATATAATTTAATAAGGGTCAAGCTCTTCTAAAAAAGGCGTAAAATATATAAATTAAAACGTGAGTATATATTGTACAATAATCGATTGCCGAGAAATACGAGCTACAAGACCAACCCCGCATAACGAACCTCGGGGGGGGGGGGGGTGGGGTTGGGGTTAAAACGGCCCACCTGACGTTTGGGCATATCAGAGAATCCTCCCTTTACGTTTTGATTACATTTTGTCTACTTTGGGATGATTTACTAGCTCCTGATACTTGTTGCAGTCGTATCGTTTAATATCTGCAAGTTTCCCTGTATCAAATGCGTGTGCAAGGTTAGCGCAGTCGATAAGATCTCTGCCAACTGCCAAACAGGAGCTGGCCTAGTCGAGTTTTGAACTTTGTACCACTTTCTTTCGCCTTACCGTCCGCTGACAGGGACGTAGACACGTTTGTCCATGCTTTTCTCGAAAAAGAATAGGGTATAATCCCGGTGTTGTGGCCTACACCAACACTGTTACGACAGCTACCAGCGCTGGACTTACGACTGTATAGCGCTTTAAGATGTTGCGTATAAAAGCACTATACAGACAGTATAGTTCATTCATTTTTTTTTTTGAAAAACCCCCAGAAAGGAGTATAAACCAGGGCTTGTCACCCGCATCCTTGCGTATCATTCAGAAAACGGAAGTCGTGTAGTCACATTTCTCCTCACTGGTTTGGATTATTTGCCAACGCGTAAGTTGAGCTCAGTACCAGTGGCTGTAGCTTTCCACTCAAATTTGAATTAAACAGAAGACAGCAATTCTGTCTCAAAATAAACGTAAACAATAAATAAGAAAAATTAAAAATGTTTAGCAACTGATCATCAGTGGGATTCCTAAAATGTGTGCAATTCTACAATTGGTTTTGGCTCCATTAAATCCCAGACCAATTGGAGAACATTTTAGGAGGAGCCATCCACCAAGTGAGCACAGTTAATGAATCAAAAGCAGGCGGACCGGACAATTGGTCATCGTCTGAACTGTCACCTACTGCAAACCTACCTACTAGCCTTAGTCTCCTCTCGGGCATTATTTAGCAACGTCATTCTCTCGTCCTCAAACTCCCTCACCACGTGACTCAGGGACTGCTCTAACGTCTGCACTTTCTCCTGTAACTAAGGTTTGAAGTTTAAGAAATCAGTATATTAAACAACAACGAGAATCATCAATGCACCATTTTCAGTGTTCCCACTACTTCTGAAAATCAAGGGTCCTTGGGACCCCTCATCTCTATAACTAGATGAAGAAGATTGAAACTTGTGAATCCATTTTAGATTTTGTTCAATTTCTGTGCATTAAATACCCCGAGGGGGGATACTGCCTATAGTTGGATGTCGGAGGAGCTCGTCGTATTTTATAGGGCTTGAAATTGGCGATCCAGTACTTTTTAGAGGTTTTCTGCGGCAAATCTGAGTTTTGAGACTTTTGAGAATACCTGGTATTTTTAGGGGTAATCTTGACGCTAATTAGGATCCAGTCTCAAATTTCCGAAAGTGAATTATTATATTCGTGTTATTCCCGTATATTTCAGGGTATTTTCAAACCAGAGAGATATATTTTTGAATACAAAATCTGAGGGAGAGGTATTTTTTAGGGTATTCATTTAGGTTTTCCGAAAAGCTCCCCTGACAACTTACAAAGGGAGTACCCCCCTCGGGTCAAATACGCATCGCGAGGGGTTAATTGAAACCCTGATTTTTCTTATGCAAGTTTTCGCTAGACCATTCCCTCATGGGGGATAAAAGTGATGTTTATGTTGAATAATAAACAAGCCCAAATTTGACCGAGTAATGACTTTTAGCACCCGCAAGGGAATGGATCTAGCAAAAAAGGCATTATAGAGAAATGTACAACAACGACAAACATGTATTGCGCTCAAGCCTGTAATAAGTCACTTGATACTGATAGTCGTTGTGATAAAAAACAGGTAAATTGCTTTAACTATGTATATTGAAAAAAAAGCAAATTTATTCATTGAACGGATAGAACATTTCATTTCCTCTCCTGCATGAGGAGAGCGTATTGGTTTTAAGAATGATTTAGAGATGTTTTTCCCTGTAGCGGTCCCATAAAAAAAGTGTGTAAAGAACACGCAATTGCGTTGTTTCCCGAAAACTTTCCATTGGATATATTCTTACAAATTAAACAAACCCACTTTCTTCCTACAGTATCAAAAATAGCAATGGTTCAAACATTTTAAAAACACAACCGTTTACCAACCCATACAACAAAACAAACTAAAAACAATCAGACCATACCTCTTTCATCAATTTCTTTTGCTGTTTAGATTCTATAATTTTCTCTTGAACAATCACTCCATTAAGTTCCTGCAAGAAAAACATTATCTTGATTAGCATTGCTATTATTTTGCAATAGATAGTATCACACAACAGATAATTTAATGGTATTTCTTTCAATACAGTGGAACCCCGTAAATACCTGAAGGCGCTGTTTTATTTTTACGCCATTTAAGTCTTGGCAAAACGTAGATGCAAGTCAGTGCAAGTTTTAAATTTGCGTTCAACTTGCGTTTCGTTTGGCCACCAGCTTGCAAGGACTTGCACTGACTTGCGTTGACTTGCATCGACTTTGAGCGAGCTCAAATTTGAATGCAAGTCAGTGCAAGTTCTTCATCAGTGGCCAAACAAAGAACGCAAGTTTGAAGGGGAGTTTGAACATTTGGGCTGGGCATAAAAAACGTGTTAACTAGGTGGTCGTAACTGTAAAGCGTTGAAAAGAAACTGTACAAACCTTTTCTGACAAAAGTTCTGCATTTTGCGTTTCCAGACGTTCTTTTTCCTACAATTAAAAGAAAGCAAGGATGTAATTAGACACTAAGACAGTATCAATTAACAAACACGAGCAACGGCCGTGTTCTAAACTGTATCCCAGTAGATGATCTGAGTTACATAACCTGAAGTAAGCCACATTTCACAGGACTTCACATACCTTCTTCAAAAAGTCCCCTTCCTTCACATGATACTCCAAAGCTGCATTCACTCGAACGTTTTCTTTGTAAACCGAGCGGCTCGTTTCATCCAAGTTGCTGTACAAGGAAAGCAAGTGTTGCCAAGAGAAATTGCAAATTTGTTAAATACAGGCCTAGGGTTCTTCCAAACGAGGCATATATAGTAAGGGGAGACAAGGGTACGGTAAAGAAGGGTGAGAAAAAGCACTGAAGGCGTGAGCATTTCTAGGGGGTCTGGAGGCTTCCCCCCCTGGAAAATTTTGAAGCATGATCAAGTTGACCATACCGAGAAAATCACCTGTCACCAGTCCTATAATTTGGAGAACTCTGCATATAGCTTAAACAATAACTAGCACTGTATCTAAAAGGAATAATTACTCAAATGGTAGTGACAATCAAATGATGTGACCTACATAAGTCTTTCAAGACAAAAACTAAAATTCCCTTAACTTTAATTCAATCTTTATTAAGTTTCAAAAAGCAAAGCTAATCCCGAAACTGCTCAGATGTTGGTGTAATTAGCGGTTTTTGTTGGGGGAGGAAACCGGAGTACCCGGAGAAAAACCCCGACGTCGGAGAGGGACCGTAAACCCAGCTCACATACTTCCCAGGCCAGGAGTCGAACCCAGGTTGCATTTGTGAGAGGCAAGTGCTCTTGCCATTACGCCACCCCGATGCCCCCTTAAAAGAGTAAGTACTATTTTAAGATTTTACCTTATTGCCTCAGAGTGAGCTCTCTCCGCAAGTTCTGCTATTTTCTTACTTGCTTCTTGCTGCAACCGAATCTGTAACCAACACAGAAGAAACATAATATTTATTTAACAGGGCAGCAACTGAGTTAACTCAAGGTACAGTATGTGCCAACCTGAATGACAGTCAAAAAACCAGAGGATCCTTTAAATAGAATTAAAATAAAGAATAGTAATAATACCGGTAATAATCTTTATTAAATTCAACTAAGTTGCAGCATAAAAACCTGAACAACTTGAGCTTTTTAACAATCTAAAAGGCACCCTAAATAAAAAAACAGGAGTTTATAAATCTGAGAAAGAAACAGATTGAAGAAACTCAAATGGTCAAACCATAACTTAGCTTCAGATTATGCTTCTTTCTACAAACTCCATTTGAGCTCAAACACAAAAATTGATAATTGATAAAACTTTGCTATTCTGAAATAGTGACAGAACTTTGCAAACTTCCATATTAATTATTTTGATAAAATATTACCATAAGTCTAACAGTATATATGCATGTATGTCTCTTTCCTTTGCTCCACTGTGCCACCAGTGAACTTACATAAGTTATGTATAAGTACTGAGTACTATTTTGAGACTTACTTTCTCCTCAAAGAACTTGTGTTCCATCTGTTGTAATGTGTTTCCATGGTGTTTTTCAGTCATAAACATTGTATCTTTGATCTGCGAGATACAAAGCAAATGCCAGTTAAAGACAAATAAATAGTTTAAAAAAGTTAAGAAGATAAGATTTTAGAGTTGGCCTTCCTGCAAACACCTGTACACCACATGTTGTAGCAGCTGAACCCTTAATTAATGGCCAAGGGGAAGAACAAACCCAACCCCCATTTTTTCTAAATAATGCCCCTAGATTTTTCCGCCCTAAAATTTGAAGCTTTGAAGCAATAAAAGTGACACTTAGCTTGCAGTACCTGTAGTCCAATTATTAACACATCTTTTGACATTTATTGGGTGACATCATCATTAATTTGTAATTAAAACAAAATTAATTATGCAAATCAAAGTTTGAAAAAGAAAACAGGACTTTTGTAACAAAACTTGTTCTAACTTCTTTTTTTCTGTTCTAACTATTCTTAACTATTTTCCTGAGGCTGAAAAATTGCTGCAGTTTTGACAAAAAAACAAAGTTTTCAGTCATCCTTGTTAATATATATACCACCAAGAATATATGTGAATATTGGTGACAGTCACATTGTCATGATGAGATCACAAATTAAAGCTCTCCCAAAAATGACATACTTAATTCAGCCCCCAATAATGATTTTTATATCTAAAAATCACATGCTATTGCTCACCAAAAAATTTAAATATAGCAAAAGAATTTTATTCCTTGTCTAAAAAATACCACAAGGAATGAGGCATAGGATAAAAGCAAGCGAGTTGCCCTTCCTTTCACCTCATCAAGTTCTTTTTGCATCTGTGCTCTTTTTCTTCTGAATTCCTTCACCAGCTTCAGCTCTGACTGCATTAGCTTCACCTTTGTGTTAAAACACAATCAAAACAGATTAGAATTCATTTAAGACTGCATGCTTCTTATTTCAACAAATGATTCAATATTTACTAATTATTATAATTCATACAAAACAAATAATTATTTTTTAGTCAGTAAGAATGAAACTAGTCTGCATATAAATTATCTAATAAGTCATGTAAGAGCAGCTGTATATACAGTCATACTTCTCCTTAAAACAGCAATGTAAAATAAGTTGATCTGTTGTGAGAATGAAGGAAATCCATCATCTACTTAAAATTCTCTAAGATGATATTGTATCTGAACTTCTCCCAATAAATTGTATATATGGGGACAGGAAGCAAGAATTTAGCAAAATAATGAAAGTATCAAATATTTAATATTACTTTTGGGAGTGAAAAGGTATGAAATTGTCTCAATTGAGCTTACATTTAGTTAGATTACAAGCTCTAATATTGCAGCATTCTTACTGAAAACCCAGATAAATTATGTTTTAATTAAACAAATGTTATGGTAAGATATATTGAGACCAAAGCTGCTGATCAGCTAGTTCACCTTCAATTGTGCATAAATTATAAAATTATGTTTTTATTTAGAACCCAAAAATTCCGTGTTTTTAATCTCCTCAACAATTAATTAATGCACTCAAAACTTCTCCTATTTCATAGTTAGGCATAAAATGCTCTGATCTAACACTCTCTCCTCGATACTGGTATTTAAATTGTCATTTTATTGCTGGGAAAATAAATATTAATAGTCACCTCATTTGTTTTCTCCATCAAAGCCTCCTGAAGTTGGGCGATCTGTTGACTGTATTCATCCGTCTGAAATTAACAGAGCTAGGTGGTCAACATAATTATATTAATCATATTTACAGTTGGTGTAAAATAAAATAGTTTCTGTCCAGAAAATACTCTGATACTAGCTTTCCCTTTGATTGGGCCTATAGGGGACAGCTAGGAACTAAACACCACTGGCATGCAAGGAAGTGGCATACTTAGTTTACAATATTTAGCAATGGCAAAAATAAACTTTCCCGTCTATACCTGGGCTCTGGTGATCAGGGTTTTATAATCCCCAGGGGCCCTATATACTCACATAGTTTAATGACCATGTGGTTTGAAGGATTTTTTTGGGTATCAAACTTTGACCAAAGGAGTTTTTTAGGGTCTGCTTTCAAAAGATCTGATGCCTAAGTTTTTTTGGGTCTGGAAAAATACAGGGATTTTTTGGGGTATATTAATTTTCATCAGCTCAAACGCACAATTTACTGCTTGTGTGGTATAATGTACAGGATATTTCTGAGTATATACATGTTAAAATTTATTTGAAAATTTAGTAACTGAGGGATTAATTCTTTTTTGTTATGCTAAAAAAAGTTGGAATATTTTTTGCATAGACAAATTCAGGAGTTGGGATTTTTTTTGGTACAAAATATGAACCTCTGTCTGATCCCCTCCCCCTTTCATTAAATTATGTGAGTGAGGCCCTGGGGTTTTAGTTGACTGGTGCACTAAACTGGCTTGTCAGATGAGGCCTTCTCCCCAGGAACTTCTAAATAAATTCTAAATAACTTCTGATAAGAGAAAGCTAGCACACACACGCAAGCATTTAAAATATAATTGATTACATTACATAATATCATGCAGTACAGTACATAAAACCTAGCAACAAAGGAATACCATGTAGAAGAAATTCCTTACCAATGCCTGTTTTTCTTTTCGAGCTTCCCTCTTTAGATCTTTGAGAGCTTGGTGTAACTTGCTAACCTGAAATGTAGTAAGTATTATCATTATAATATCATAGGTGAGAAATTACTCCTTAATTTTGGCGTGAAATTTCAGTGTTAATTTATAATTTCACAAATGAAATTACACAGTAAAAAATCCACCGGCGATTTTGAGCGTAATTTATCACAGATGATATTAAAAGGTAACAAAAAAGCAGACTCGTGAAATTAGAAAATAATTTCACTTGCATTTTGTCAAAATTCTAATAATTTCCTCGCCTAAAGGCTCGCGCACGTGAAATTGTTTCCTAATTCTACTCGTCACCATTTGAATGAACCAATAAATAAATACCCTGGAAATAAATGTAATATTGATAAATATTTTGGGAAAAGCTTCTAACCTGGTCATCTTTTTTCATGTCCTCCTGTTTGAGATAAGAGATAACCTCCAAGGTGTCGCGTTCAGTCTGCGACATTTGATTCTGCAGCATGTCATTCTCATACAGTAGCTTCTTAGCATTTGTCCTGTGACAGAGTTAGTAGTATAGCACTTAATATTTTGTTTATCATATGTGGCATTACCTGAATATATCTAGTTAAACCTCAATTACAGATATCTTAACTAAGTAGAAAGTCAAAGAAGTTGGACTTCAGAACTTTTGCTTTATATATAAAAACATTACTTTTTGAGGTTAGTACAGGCCTAGCCTGTGTATACCGGGTATTAATTGCTGCGAGCCGTAAGGCGAGCAGCAACACTATTCTTGACGGGCTTTGTACTTCCGGTCAGTTTTATTTTCGA
>JAOBYE010707839.1:0-11347 GCA_025403585.1 Parazoanthus swiftii
AGCTCATTGGTATTAACCAGCTCATTAGTATAACCAGCTCATTAGTATAACCAGCTCATTAGTATAACCAGCTCATTGGTGTAACCAGCTCATTGGTATTAACCAGCTCATTAGTGTAACCAGCTTGTTAACTAGTATGACCACTTACACTACTGCTATCATTTTGGGTGGTTTATAAATTATTTACACTTAATATCTTAATATAAAAAATACACTGAAGTCTTTAGAAGATTGTTATCAAAGTATTTATTTATATTCAACAATAAACACTTTATTTGAATAGGGTGTGTTACTACATAATTATGTACTAGTTACCTTCCCCCAAGGCCATATATCCACTTAATACAATAAAAACCAAAAAGCAATTAAAACCTTGAACAAAGTTCTCTACAGAAATACAGTAAAAGCCTGATAAGCTGCGGTAAGTTAGATGAAATTACAATAAAAACCAAGTACCGAAGAAGCTTTAAAATTTGCGAGAAATCTTAACTTTACGAGGCCGCGCTGTACTGATTTATTACTGAATGGAACGTTCCAATTTGCTCCATACAATAGAGAGATTTTGCACCACGTAAACGTGAAGCGGGAAACGGTAGGAATAGAAACGAGAAACAAAATTCTATTCAGTAATGCTTGCCAAGACTACATAACAATCCCCAACTTCGTTAAAAGACCGAACATAAGATATTTCAGAGAAAAAATGCATTCAAGACAAACAGAAAATTGCATTTCCCGTCATGAATACGTGTTCCTTAGGCCGTGTTCTATTGGGATCAACCATTTTTGGTTGGTTGGGTTTATTTTGTGTTCTATTTGGAAAAACCGTTTTTTGTTGGTTTGGTTGATCAACCATTTCAACCCGCTCAAATGCAGGTTGAAATGGTTGGAAACCAAAAAAGGTTGAAACACGTTCTATTGGGATTTTCAACCAATCCAACCAAAACCGGTTTAGGTTGAAATGGTTGATCCCAATAGAACACAACCTTAATCTCTCTACACTAATGGTACTACCTTCACTGCAACACATGTTTAATACGAGAAATAAAACTCATGGGCGAGGCCTTATTTCCTGTTTATATGTTTTAACATTGTACGTTTATGGGTCAGCAAAACCTTACCAGTTGGCTTACAAGTGACGCAGCTTTATTTCGTTTTGTTTGTATTTGAAAGCTCCTTGAGGCTCAAGAGAAAGAAATCAACGAGTTTGTCGAAGAAGAAAGAAGAACACTTGTGAACACGGCAAAAGATCTTGAAACTCAGGTTTGTTTATAGTTTGACATCCTTGCACATTTCACGTTGGTAGAATAGAACTTCAATCATCTTTTATTGTTTAGTAAAAATTTCTCCATAAAACGGTGTATTTCTAGACTTTTTTTATTAATTTTTGCAGAGAAGCACGCACAGCCAAAAATTCTTGGTTTAACTACTTGATCAATGCGTCAAACAGCAAACTTGGATTCAAGTCCATTTCAACCATATAAACGTCTTGAAATTAGCAAAATAAACAAGAAAATCGACATACAATTGTAGAAAGGTGAGAGTAGGGAAACTTAAGGTATTCTTTCAATGCCAATTGTAGTCACTTTTATGTATATTTTTGAAGCTAACTCAGTAGATAGGGTAGACCTAAAACATATCAAACAAACAAAAACCGGATACGGAAAAACTCATAAAATTAAAAATAAATAATTATTACGTCATTCGCCATATTCTTCAATTTGTACTTAAATTTGTATGACGTCATCAATGAGGTTTTTTGAGAAATACAAAATAGTAATGCTAAAAGCTGTTTCCAATATTCCATGAGTTGCAAATTTGAAAACATCATCAAATGTAAAAGCTTGGCCACAGTAGAGTTCAAAGCAAACGCAGACGCTGAAACAAGCGCAAGGACATTCACTTTTGGAACGCAAACTTGTGGAGCAAGCGACACAAGCAAAGTGTGCGCATGCGTGACACAAGCAAAGAGTGCGCATGCGTGACTGTTTTTGTCTTGAGCGTCTGCACTTGTTTCACCTCAATTCAAACTAGAAAAATTAACGAAGCAAGAGCAAACGCAAGTGCAATGTGTGCCCAAGAAAAAGGAAAATTTCCTTTTACTTGCGCCTGCGTTTGCATATGCGCCATTTTCATTCAGACCTGCATTTCCTGCCTCGCTAGTGTGAACAGGATTTAAGGAGATCATATTGAAAATTAAAGGTGACCTTTCCCCACTGTTTTCCAAATAGCTTCTGTCAACCAAAGATGAGTTGAGCCTGGTGAATAGGTCATTCAAAGAAAAGTCACTGAAATATGAAGAGTTCGCGGAAGAAGTTAAACAATCGAAGTAAGTTGAACCCCAATAATTGTATATAAGTTACATCAATCAAAGAAAAAGAATTTTATCCAAGTAAATGTAACTTTCAAGCCAACATAATAATACCAATAGCATTAACTATAGTTCTTTATGTACAAAATTTATAACCGTAAAGTTAAAACCAAAAAAGTTGTCACAAAAACACCATTTTTCTAATGCAAGTTTCTACCATCTTGGACGCGAAAGCAAAGAAGAACTCAAAAACCGCCAGCTGTAATTCGATTGTACCAAAATAAGGGTTGTCAGCTTCAAGTACTCTTTTAAAGTATTTTTTTTTTGTTTTATTCATAATTTGCAGTTTATGGTTAAATGTTAATGATTTATTTAACTAATAAAAAGAATTCGTAACTGTGTTCATTCATTTTATTTCAGAGACCAGCTGCAAGAAAAGCAAGAGGAGTTGAATGCGACTCAGACCCAGGCGCACTGGATGCTATTACAACAACAGATGGAAATAACCCAGGCTGCAGAAGCGCTGAAGGAGGCCTGGGATATTGTAGATGACATGCTGAAAACATTCAGCCGAGAAGCAAGGATTCATCCGGTTTGTAGTTATAGTCATACACAAAAACATATACTTGGTCACTGAACCATTAGTCAGACCACATATTATTTGAAAGTTGTTCTGTGGTATGTAAATAGGAAGCTTGCAAAGACAGAATTTTTGAAATATTTAATAATATTAATTATGATAAGATTAATATAGGGTTCGTACGCATCTTGAAAACCCTTGAAAACCCTTGAATTTTAGAACTATTATATGTTAAATAAACTATTATTGGTATTGGATGTGCCAGCTCAATTTATTATAGGCCCATGCATATAACACTCGTGTCATTAATGAATGAATGATATGTTACCAGGAACAAAAGAGCACCGAAGACTTGGAAGAACGCTCAGCCAGCGAGGAGGTGGAAAAGAACTGTAAATCCGAATCTCCTTCACACCGTGTCTCCTCCTCGTCACTCGTCCAGAAAGTTCTAGAAGCAACTGCCAACAGAGAAAACCAATCCGTGAGTTCAACAGTACAAAAAATATGTATTTATAGGGTCGTTTGTGCGAGAGAAAACAAGACGCGACTAATGTTAGACGTATACTGACCCATTTATACGAGCAATTTCACGTCTTAGATAAGACGCGTTTGAGATAAGAACAGCTGAAAACCCTTGTCTAGCGTAAGTTGCGGCTACTGAGCTAAAACATTTATAAACACGCATTCTTGTACCATTTAGACGAGCAGCTCGCGTATAAGAAATCTTCATCAATATTACTTGTCTTCATCGGGGGAAGTGAAGAGACTGAAAATTATCGTATTTAAATTTAACTATATTATATTTGTATTTTACAAAAAACATTTTAACCAGTGACACTATATATATAAGATTTTTATCTGTATATTCTTCCAAGAAAAACAGTAACTGATCACACTTACTTTACATCCCGATTCTGAATATGTGTCTTGTTAATAATCCAGGCAGCTGGTCTTGTAGTGGAAGACGCACAGGCAGCTAGTTCCCCTGTGGAAGATGAACAAGCAGCTGGTCTCCCAGTGGAAGGCGCACATGCAGCTGATCCCTGTGTGCAATCAAGAGCAAGGCGAGAACTAAATTATGATCAAGAGCAGAGTAGGTGTGTGGCTACACAGGGGAGTGAGCCCCAGTCCTTAGCAGAACAGGTTTATGAACTGAGACAAGGCCTGGAACGCCTCGCTGAGATCGGGAGTGGAAAAGCAGCTGATGCGCATGCTCAGGTGACCATTAGACGTCTTGAAGAGGAAAGGTGGGTGTTGTATTGTGTATTTCTGCTTCCGCTATGTTGGTTGAGGTTGGCTCGTTCTTGAAATACCCCAAGAATTTCGACTAGCTTTTTCAGTACTATCAAAAACGGGAACGAGTTAACTCAAAAGTAAAGTCACCGTATCATACTGGAACGTATTTCGGATATTTTATGCAAATATTTTTGCACTGTTTTTCTGAAACGGTTGCATTATGTTATTTTTATGTTTATGTTTGTGTTTATGGCGTCAAATGTTTTGGCGTGTTGTGTCAGTACTTTGTTGTACAATTTTCGGGTGAATGAGAGCTCTTTCATTCTTCCAAGACTACAGATTGTCACTGTTTCGTTCGCGTTGTTTGTTGAGCTTTAAAACATTCAGTCAGGCGTGACTACGTAGTACCTATACCATTGAAACTTCAGAAAGTTAATAAGTCATTTACAGTGTGTTGTTATGTTATGTTATGTTATGATATGTTATGTTGTGTTGTGTAATATTAAGTTTTGTTGTCATATGTTGTAATTTCTTTTGTGATCTTTACGTTACTTTATGATGTTGCATTATGTTATGAGGCATAGTGATAAAAAATGGTTTGTGTCTTGACTGGTCGAAATAATTGACCACTGCCAACAATGGTCCGGCCGCCTACTCTCGACTTCAGATGCATAGCGTTCCATCCGTGAACCAAGTGCTATTAACAAGCTTGCCAAATTATGATTTAAAACAGTCAGTTCTAGCTTCTTTAATCTTTTATCAGCATATTCACAGCACAATACCATTACAGGTCTTTTTACAGGCTGACGAAGGTTATAGTACTTTAACCGAAACGCTCTATCTATACTTTAGCACTTAAACGTTTATTGGGGCAAGGATGGGGGGTTCTACGTAAACAGCCCCACCCCTAGGTTTTTTCAATCTAAAATCTAAAGCTTTGCAGCTAAAAACAATGAAACTTGCATACCTATAGTCCAAATAATAACACATTTTCTGACGTTAGTTTGGTGACGTCATCAATATAATTTATGCGAAATTAAATGTGCAAATTGCAGTTTGAACCAAGAAATGGAATTTTTTTTCGCAAAACGTCTTCTGTTTTCAATTATTTCATTTTCTTTTTGCTACTTGAGCCTATAAATACGTGTTTTCTATTAAAATCAAGGAAATTTACTGCACATTTGCTAAAATAGAGTTTTCGAAAAATCAAGTGACCCCCCCCCCTCCCTTCAACGCTGGCATATCTCAAAAGGCCTAAACGTTGAAGTGTTGAAGTTTTTTAGTAAGTTCGATATCTAAAACCATTCTTATGTGAATTTACGTTTTATGTTATAATAATATAACAATTTATTATGTTTTGTGTTGTGATATTTTAACAATCAGTTATTTCGATTACTGTTTTATCCTCAGACTGATAACTTCGTATTCACTGTTTTTTGCACTGTTTTGTTGCTAGAAACCTGGACGAAGTAAAATTCAAGAGCAGTTTGAAAGATATCGAGCTCAAGCTGGACGCCTCAAGAGTTAATGAAGTCCAACTTCGAAGAGAAATCGAACAAAATTGTTTGCAGATATCACAACTGAAAGCGTCATTGGGAGAGAGTCAGCAAAACCTTCAGTTGGCCATGGCTAAGATTGATTCCCTGAGCCTGCAGTGCACGGAACAAATTGAGCAGGAGGCAAAAGTTAAGGTAGAAATACTTTACAGTGTGGGTGGGTCAGCGGAAGTCATTTCAGAGCCGTAGTCAGAAGGTCTTCGTTGCTCGTTTCAACATTGCAGGCAGGACGTTCCAAAACATTTGAACTAAAACTTCAACAGCATGCCAATATTTTTTTTTAAAAATCGTTCCCGTTGAAACATGTGAAAACGTCTAACTTGCAAGTAAATCATAACTTTTGAGTCTTTATTCTGATCATAGTTTATAGAACTAACGGGTTTTTGAAGCTCAACAAACTTCAAAAGAAGTGTACGAAGCTGTTTTGTCTTAAGTTTAAGGAACTGTGACAGTGCACAGTGCTTTGTTTAACGTGTGAGCTCAAGTTTTTCTACTAGATAGTTGCTCGTATGCATTTCAATACCTTTTGTGCTTTGTGCTGGCACTGTCAAGGCCAACGAACAAAAGAAAAGAGAACAAAAACTCAATACGAAGAAACTGCATGGCCGAGTTTCATAACTATTTCGCTTTTTTAACTGTTTTGAGCAGTTATTGATGTATTTACTTTCCATAATGAAGTACGGTATGCATGGTTTAATGTGACATTGAAGTACCTAGTACTGGCGTTCTGAAAGGAAAATGGATTCTACGAAAACGCTACATGCTATTTACAAAATAAAGTCCTATTTCTAGAAGGCAATTAATTTTATACTGAATGTTTTCTGCTGTCACTTCTTCATTAAAAAGTCGTTCGAAAGACTATGCAGGCAAACTTGAGTCTGTCTACGAATGTCCCAGCTTGAAATCATATCTGATCAAGCTTTAAAAACCACCACTGATTTTCATATTTGTGTATTTAGTATAAGTGCCAAATCTTTTACAAGTTCTCCATTAACGTATTTTACAACTTGCAGATGCTTAGCATGGATAGTAGACGAATGTTGGAAGAAATAGAAAAACTGGAAAGTGAGAAAGAATGTTTATCGGGCGAGTTGAAGTTGGCTATCGATAAACTAGACCAGCTGACGAGGGAGCAAAAGGTGACCGACGTGGAGGAGATGGTTGGAAAACTTTTGGATGAAAAGTTTACACTGGAAAGACGGGTTCGTATTTATACATGTTTCCAATAGTTTCAAAAACAGGCTCCCCACACCCCTTAAAAATCCTTGAAAGTCCTTGATCTGTTTGCACCAGATACTAATTCACAAAAATTTTTTTTTGAAATTATAAAAGAATTTTTGAATCTGCACATTGCATATATTTGCTCATTTTGTTTAAAGTTTTTCCCCGACGGAAAGCAATTTATTGGAACCTTCAACCTTTTGTTTGTCTCATTACTGAGAGATTTATTTTTCAACTGAATAACGTACCATCAGTGGCTCTATCAGTTTTACCCAAACGTGCTCCTGTTGGTACTCCTAAAAGATATTCCAAGTTATTTATCTACAGTGTTGCCACGGTCCTTGAAAATCCTGGATTTGGCAAAAGAAAATTCCAGGCCCGGAAAGTTCTTGAATTTGGCTTGTGGTCCTTGAAAACCCTGGAATGGGCAAAATGTTTCATCTTCAACTGCAAAAAATAATCACAATGAGCTGTTTGTCGTAACCGGACCTTATGCCTTTGATGTAACAATGATTCAGTGAAAACAAAAACGGAGGCTCGATTTTTCCCTAGAAGCAACTCCTGTAGAGTTTATTGCTGATTTAATATACAGAACAATAAAGCTTTTTAGAAAGGTACGTTTTATTTGGTTCAGAAGGTCCTTGAGTTTGCCCAAACAGGTCCTGGATTTCAGTTTAGATATGGATTTCTTTTTCGAAAACAATCCAGTCGATCAACAGCAGTTGACGCGAAAATGGACGAAATATTGCAAAGTCGAAACGCCGAAAAATCGAAGAAAGATTACTAAGTGGCAGTGTTGTAAAAGAATTGATCCATACTTTAATTATGCGTCTATCGAGTTATGGATGCACTTGAGAAGTAAGGAGAGCACTCGAGAAACTAGAGAACACTCGTCGTTGCCTCGTGCCACTCAAACGCTTCTCTCGTGCTCTTCCAACTTCCGGCGTACATCCTTAACTCGATAGACGCACGATAAGCACGGACCATTTCTTAAATAGTCCCGCTGAATATTAGCCTTTGCTTTCTATCTTTAAGAAAATTGAGATATATAGTAGTCTATAATGTAAGGGTCCATACTGAGAGTCGTAAGTTTGTCAACCAGTAGAGAATGCTGGGTACCTGTTATCACCATTTACACAGTTGCAGTTGTTATTATTATCAATTTTCTTTTTATTAACTATCAATAGGTACCGTTATCATCTCACATAAATGTTGTTGTTAAGGCCAAAAGAACTCTAAAAGCTCGTCCTTTGTTATTGTAGTTGAAGCTGGTGAAGGAAAAATCGCTTAACTATCGGCTGGAGATGCAGGACTATGTGGCAGAGTACAGAACCAGAGCAGAGAATAAGGTGACGTAAGAGCGATCCAGAGCCCACGTTGTACATTACGTCAACTCCCTGACTTAGAGAAATCTATCGTTTCCAGTTAGCAAATATATTTGATGAAAGCTAACGAACGTTTTCAGTAGTTATTTTTTTTGGTAAATAAAATATCCATTAATCACGTATTATGTGATTACGCGAGCCCAGGATCGGTTATTAAACTTTACGCTTTTGTACTAATATCTTCTTGTTACCACTGATGTGCAGATCAGGATCTTGGAGCGGAATCTTGAGAAAGCAGAGTCTGAAATTTGCCGATTGGATGACTTGATAGAAAGTGTCCGACTGGTAAGACCTACAGTGTTCTCTCCGCTTACCGCCCATGTACCCTCTCGCATCATTCCCTCTCATTCTCAACACAGCCTAACGGTAAACAACAGCTGGGAACGATTTTTGTACGACATGTTGGAAAAAAATTACAAAAAACAATCTGAACTGGTTGCAAATAACAAAATTATAAATCTTTCTTAAGGTGGCTCCTACCTGTTTTCCATTTTGCTGTGCCACTGAACTTTATGAATGGCTTTCTCAAACATCATGATGGATTCGTACTAGCTTTTGTTAGCTGGTGTTACAACAACGTTTTAGCTTATCAATCCTTGTACTACCACCGGAAATTCTGTTTCCGAGGCAACTTGTCAGGACCTCAAACGCACCCTATTTTAACATTTGACTGCATTTTACGCAAAAATTAGTCGGTGAACTTCTTTTTTTATTTCATCAAATTTGTTTGCACATCAAAGCGCACATTTAAAGAATATTTTAAAAAATTCTGTCAAGAGGTTTTGGCACCACATTATATTTTTTTAAATATTAAGGTGGCGCCAAAACCTCTTGACAGAATTTTTTTTTAAATTTCCTCAAATGTCCTCTTTGATAAGCAAACAGTTTTTGTGAAACAAAAAATGAAGTTCACGGACTAGTTTTTGTGTAAAACGCAATCAATTGCTAAAAATAAGGTGTTTTGAGGCCTTGCCAAGTTGCCACGGTAACACGAGTTTCCGTTGGAAAGCAAGAGTTGTTAAGGTTAAAGTTTGTAGTAGCACCAGCTATCAACAGTTAGGAGTATTCCACCTCTACAAATGAGTAGGCCTTTCTTAAAGTTCAGTAGTATTGAAAACTGTTTCGAGCCACCTTAACTTATTTGACTTCGTTGACTGTGAATAGTTTACTGCACGCATGGCTCCCGCAAAACGGAGCACTTGCAGAGGGGGGGGGGTAAAGTGCGCACCGCGGGACACAAGTTTATCAGTTAAATATTGTCACGTATTACCCTCGTTAAAGAAGTTGCTTTACCCCAATTTTTTTTGCTCCCGAGGCGATCTCGTTCCCAGGCTCTTCCGTCTCTCAAGAGATAGATCCTCGTTGGTCTAATCTTGTGGTACCCGGGATCATGGATACTAACAAATAAAACAAACGCGCATGTGCATCTGTTCTGACAAAAATATGATATTTTCCTCTCTTTAAAATAAAATTCAATGGTGAACCACCCCTTTCGTGCTTATTTTTTATACACCCAGATGTGAGTGCCATGTGACGAAGCCTGATAAAGAACTTTTTCTCGTGGAGGGGGGAGCCTGAGAACGCGGTTGCTCCCGGGACTGATTTACGTTGCCAATCACTACTTAACCCAGGTATCTTTGGTTACGTTGCAGGCATTGCACCAGCACAGACAACAGATCACAGGTATACCTGATCTTGGAAAACTACTACAGTTCATCGAAGGAGACGATTGTTGAATCGGAATTTTTTATCAAACTCGTGTATTTCACATCATGATTTTAATTTGGACGCTGTAACATACACCCTGTTGTTTTGTATCCATTGGGTTGTAACATTTTACAATCAAACGCGTTTGTGTGTTCGAAAGCAGGCCAAATTTAACACAAAATACATTGTTTATACGGTATTGTTAAACCACTCCAACGAAACACAGTTACCTTAACCCCAAATGTCATCACAAAGAAGTCCTTAAGGAGGTTTGAACTAAAATTTTAACACTGGGTTAGTGCTAACCCACCTTTGAACACAATAGCAGTTTTCAGAGAGCAGTTTTAAAAGAACTTAAATGTGTTTTACCGTCCTACCGATTTTAAACTGTATATATTCCTTATGGTTTATTGCAATTTTTCTAAACCAATGTAAATTTTATCGTTTTTACTCTATGTCACATTATACATTTTTGAATTGAAATTCTGAAAATTTTTCCAGGGAGCAGCTAATTGGCTGATAAGCTGTATGACAGCACATTCTAGTCGAGAGCTCGCGAAAGTTGATTGTGTTGAGAGTTTCAACTCCAAGGAACTCTGATGATCATTTGTCGAGGGTTTTCCAACTCATTTTGTAGCTTGAGATGTAGCTTAATTAAGAAATGGTCCATCCTTAGCGTGCGTCTGTCGAGTTATGGATGCACGCGGGAAGTTGGGAGAGCACGAGAGAAGCGTTTGAGTGGCACGAGGCGAAGCCGAGTGCTTCTCTGGCTTCTCGAGTGCTCTCCCAGTTTTTTAAGTGCATCCATAACTCGATAGATGCACAGCTTATGTATGGACTTAGGCCGTATTTCTAAGAAAAAGTACACGTAAGCTGATAACGTACAAAATTCTCCTAATGCGTTCTGAGGGTTTTTGTTGTTCGAATGCGAGCACGCGATTTAATAGACGCACGGGCGTGCTTCTATCGAGTTATAGATGCACGCTCGCGCCATACAAAAAGCGCGCGAAAAATTGCCAGCTATGTGCTGACACCTGATAATCTGGCACTAAACTAAAATCGTAGCTTAACCCAGCATTCTCGACTTGGTGTCAGTTTGCTCGTGTCTGTAACCGGCAGTGGTATCGTAAAATTATGGAACTCTCCTGTATTGAATATTTCAGTTCGAACTCTACACAAACTTTCTTCTTTTTCTTCTCCATTATTTAGTTGACATGTACTGTCTGTTTCAAAGATGGCTCAAATAAAAACCAGACAACATGGTTCGCACAGGCCTCGAAAAGTCCTTGAAAAACGGAACAGTCCTTGAAAACTCCTTGAATTTTGAGATTTCAGCTTTTGTCCTTGAAAACTC
>JAOBYE010707850.1:0-11347 GCA_025403585.1 Parazoanthus swiftii
TATCGATAACTATCACGGCTGATTTTTCCCCGTGTGTATCGTTAGGCCGGTTTTACCCTGGGGCTACCCTGGGGCATAGGGACGTCTATAGAACCATATGTTTTATACTGCTGGGAGCAACCGCTTTTTCACTATGACGTCACAGTTTGTTAACCTTCTTTAGAAATGCAAATCTTTTTACATTACAGTTTTGGAATTTGAATAAAGTGATAATGTCGTAACTTCAATGTGCGATATGTCTGCTGTTGGACATTCAGTGAGTGTAAACAATCATAATTTAGCACTTTAACAAAAGAACATTGCGCTGGGGTTTCTTCTAGCTGCAATCATAACTAAACTGTTCTTGTGGACAAATAAACCAAGTACTGATATTTAAAGTCCGAAAACGAACTCAATAATTGATCAGTTTAGTTGAAAATAATATTTAGTCCCTGGATTCCCATTTTTCCTTCGGAAGATCGTCGAGTGAGCGATCGAGAATCCAGAATAGCGCGTGAAAGCGTCTTTTTTTCGATCGTTTGCTCGCTTGACGATTTCCGGGAAAAAAATAGGGACAACTTGTAGTTTAGCCAAGAGCAACGTATTTAGGGAAAGTTCGTTTAGATGACGATATTGAGGGGGCTCCGAAAATTCTTAAACTCTGAGGTTTAGAGGATGGCACTCCCGGTACTCTGACGGTGTGTCAAACCGTCCCAAATTAGGCGGGATCAGTTGTCCCGATTTTTCTTGAGAAGTTCCGATTCCCGACTTGACTGCAGTCCCGTTTTTGAAGACTGGGGCTCCCGAAAATTTGAATCGCCAGCAAGGGGGGACTCCTAAAATTTTATCTTTCGAAATTTAACATCTTGATCCCCCCTGGTCATACTTACATTATTATATTGGAAGGTTTAGCACTCCATTTCTAGCGAGAATGACTACAAAGTATATTTAATAAAATGAAAAGAGCAGTTTACACTTTAATTTGGAAGCTGAAAAGTATCCTGGAAATTTCGAACCAATTATAAGTTTTACAAAGAAGTCGTAAACTGGAGTTTGACTCCGATTTTGTTTTGCGATCATTTACAAACGGCTGCTGAGCAGTCTGTGGTCGAGGAGCTTGGGATAACACTGTATCAAAGGTCATTTAAAGCTACGCGAGAAACCAGAACAATTAAGATGGCAAACCCTTTCAAACGGCTGAAACTTAGCGGTCAGTGGTTCCGAGATGATAAACTACAAGCAAGCAGAGGCACAATTCACGTCTGAATTTTGTTTGCGACATGAACATCAAAAGTCTGACAAAGATGCAACTTTTTCGCAATAGCAGGCCATGCTTACAGCAGTCGATGGACATAAATGACAGATGTATCAATCAGTTCAATCAATTCGCGTTTGCAACCTTCGTCAAGTTCTCCACGTGCAATTTCTAATTGAATTACTTCAATTATCAAACGCGCTCGTCAACACGTAGCCTCCAATGCAGCCGCCCTATTTCCTTCGCCGCGAGTTCCCTCCCTCGGAAATCGGACGATTTCCGAGGGAGGGTGCCTGAAGTCAAATTTCTGAGCGAATGACTGTGCCCGTTGGGGATCACTGTTTAATGGATAATTTGCATCAAGGATTTTTGATTCGTTTCCGATAGATTTCCTTTGTTAAGGCTTAGTTTTGATTGGTTCCGAAGATTCCCTATTGCGAATAGCTTCCGGTTAACAGCTTCTCATTGTATCTACAAGCGCGTATGCGCGCATTAGACACAAAAACGATATCGGCTGAGCGCAGCTCACGAGTAACATACCGATCATGATATAGATAAATCAAATGAAGAAGTGAAGACGAAGGTGAGCATGATGATCAGTTGATGTTTTGGTATTTTTTTTAAACTGAACGACTTGTTAGTGATTTCAAGTTTCAGTGTTTCGTTCAGTTGGCAGTGGCTAATTTTGCTCTTCATGCAGAAACCGTTTGTCGTGGTCTATTTGTAAAGTGTACTGAGTTCGGATATATAACAACTTCAGTCGCAAACCTGAGCGCAGTTACCCTCGGTATAACAGATACTAACAAACGGTCTTTTCAAGTCAGAAGTCATAGGAAGCCCAAAATTGGCCGCCATTATTCTAGAAGACGGTAATATCGTCCAGGCGTTATTATCGTCTGTTAAGTGTGTCGGTTAGGCGCACTAACCGTACCCGAAGAGGTTATTATCGTCCGATGTTAATATCGTTTTTCTGTTTTTATACTGGACATTATTGTCAACACCTGGCGATAATAACGTCTCAGACGATATGATAGTATGAATTAATTCAGATCAGTTCAATCAAAACAATGAATACCTCATGGACGAAAAAAAGTCATACGACTGAACACATTTGTTTGTCTCTTATTATGGTTTTATTTTTTCCCCGACACATGGCTTAAAATACTAAGAAATGTGGGAGTGGTTAACGTCACCCCTTTAATCATGAAGGAAATTTCGTAGAGAGCACAATGCCAGTTTAACGAGGCAGTTTAGTCAGCAATGTAGAGAATCGTAATACAAGAACTTTCCATAAGTAGAAACACTTATTTCCCTCTTAAATGCAAATGCTTAACAAACCATGAAGATTCCTTGCAAATACGTGGCCGGTACGATGCTTCACAAACACTGAACTGAGGCTATTTTAAAATGGAATTTATTTGGTTTTACTGAAACAATTTAACTCAAAGCCTACAAAACTTTTTAGATTTACCGCTTAGTAAATATTATGCCAAACAGACAAAACAACGTAAGAGAAGTTATGGTTTCTTACTATTTAGCAAGAAATATTCTCTCATTACTGTTTGTAGAATACTGATATTTTGGCTTTTGAACTAATGGCTTGAAGCATTGAGCTGTAAGAGCACAAGATGTGTTTCAAAAAATAACGCACCTAATGAAAAATTGGACGCAATTTTATTTTATATTAATTTTTCAATCTTCCCAAAACATGGAGCTAGTAGTTTCCGAGGCAACTTGTTGGGCATTTCAGTAATTTAAGCGCTACTCTAAATTTGCATAAAGACAGCAACTTTAAGCTCCTTGGTGTTATATAGCACGAAAGCCCGTTATTAGTGATCCATTGCCTTTTATGGCAGCCCTTTTGATTTAATGAATTGTAGACGTTCAAAAGTTTGAATGAAACACTCGTTTTCCTGTAAGAACTCTTTATAAGAACCCCGAGGCTGAACAATGCCAAAAAAACTTATCTGCCTATTTTCAGCTGCCGTTGCAATAATGACGTATTTCTTTTATTTAAACCTCATGCTTCAGACAACTGCGGCCCTCAAGATATATCTGGTGGCGATGAGGAAGTTGAAAGAACATGCGAGCAAGTCCTGCTCACATATCTCCATAGTAACCCATATTCTCGTCTGCGTGTTCAGCACCGGTTCCTGGATCGCAAACAATGGACTAGCTGTTGAGATGCCTGTGGTAATACCTCACCTACCAGAGGGCTGGGCCCTCCCCTCTTACTTGAATATAGTTACCGAGCTATCTAACATTGGGCCTTTAGTGTATATCATAGGAAGCAAGCACTTTCCCAATGTTTTTCGGCAAGAAAGGTTCATCTCCTTCCTGATATTTCTTGGTATTTTGGGAAGCGCTCTTTTAGCTTTCTTTTGGAAGGAAACCACGTTAATCGCCGGAGCACGTCACAGTACAGCCTTCATAGTGCTCGCCTTTGTTGTCTCCATGGTCGATACAACATCAGTCGTCACATTTTTGCCTTTCATGTCAGTACTTCCAGAGCTTTACATTCCAACGTATTTTGTTGGCGAAGGTTTTAGTGGCGTTTGGCCGAGTTTAGTTGTTCTTGCACAAGGAGTGGGGTCTAGAGAAAGTAACAGTTCCTTATATGGATCACACCGAATGAACCTTACATCAACGCCCGCAAAGATTCATGGTTTGAAGCCCAATTTTTCTCCTGGAGTTTTCTTTCTCTTTCTTTGTGCAATGATGGTTGCTAGTGGACTGGCTTTTGCGGCCTTGAACTTCCTTCCTTTAGTAAAGCGTCAGTATGTTGACCGTTCTGGATATATTGAACTTGATGAAAAAAGCAGTGAGATGTCAGAAAAATCTTCGCGCCCAGAGCACAATATTTCAGACACAAGAAGGAAAGAAAAGATAACTGGACCAATTAGTAACAAAGAAATGAAAGGGCCTGCAACCGAAAGGAATTATTTAAAAATATATCCCCATAAGCAAAACAGTTACGATTCTGAAACTAAGGACGAGCGAAACGAACGAGGCAATGGAAAAAACAAGTATGTGCCAATTGAATCAAAGGAATCAAGTATAGGAGAAAGTGGCCTGACATACGAGGCCATAATTTTCCTCCTAATAGTTCTGGCCGGGAGCAGCGCTCTCCTTAACTCCGTGATCCCCTCCGTACTGTCCTACGCGTGTATACCGTACAGTTACAACGCATACCTTCTAACTCTGACTCTCTCCAACATCATTCGATCCGTCATCGCCCTCGCCTTCCCGCTCATACGCACACGGTCCCTATCAATCATTGGGTTTTTGAGTGTTGTATACCTGTTTCTGTGTGTTTATATCGTCACAGTAGCAAAGCAAAGTCCAACAGTACCGCTGCAACATACTACCGCGGGCGCTGCTCTCATGGTAAGTAGACTCAGTTTTCTCTGTTATTCTTGAATGATATGAATTATTTAACGTGTATCAATACTGACTTTCAAGACCAATAATATTTATGGGGAGAGCCAAGTAAGGGTTTTTGTGATTACCGTAACACCTGTTTGCAAAAATCTGTACATTTCTTGAAGTTTTATTGCTTCATTTCTTTCTAAAATTACCGACCTCACCCAGTCTGCCATGTTTCATATCACGTGAGCCCGCCAGCTGAGACGGTCTAGCCTCGTTCTGCGCATGATTGTGATAGATTGAGGGCCAACAAAATGAGTTTGTTTAAATGAAAGTCTTTCATAGCTATAATTGGTTTCTTATTTAGTTTGAGTCTGAAGTATGTTCTTTAACAAAAATGTTTGTACCATTTATAAACATTTATAGCTACATTTCGGTTTTCTTTTTTCCTTTAAGAGATTGACTTAAAACGTTCCGAGTTCAAAAATGCCAGATATTTCTTTTGTTTACAATTTAAGCAGGCAGTACTCTGTTACTCTCAATTTTTGTTTCATTCCACTAATTTTACATCAAATGATTTTATAATCTTTTTAAACTGAAGGGCTAGGTCTCGAATGTCACTTTCCCCTTTCACACCCAATTTATTTTGATTTCTCACCTTTCCTTTATAACTTATTTCACAAGTTAAAAAAAATAAACTAAACTAAACTCTCCGCCCCTTACAGCTTAACTATTTCATTCCTGAATCCAACATGTGAAGGCATTGTACATATTACCACCAGTCTTCATTACTACATAACCATTTTAATTTTATTTTTATTTTTGGCTGCCGTCACTTAAGTCTTCATTCTTTGTCACAAAATTAACGAAAACATTGTGGGTAATTCGAATGACTCAAATGCTCCATCTCCCTCAGGTGTCCATCGTTGTTTGTTCCACTGCTGCTGCTATTTACCTCAAGATCGCCATTTATTCCCTGCTCCGCAAGGAAGGACGAAAGGGTTTGCTGTGGTGTGGAATCGTTGTGCAGGTGTCATCGTTTGTTGGTGCAGTGAGTATCTTTGTCCCCATCAACGTGTTCCACGTGTTCAGAGACCACTGAAGCACAACTACTTGGTGCGACTCTGTGACGTCGTTCTCGTTCACCGATCCCGATTTTGACTCAGTTTACTTGGAGCAAAGGTTGCGCCAAATATATCGAAATGATATGTAAAGGAATGTAAACGTCTTTAAAGAAAACTTTCAAATGCTTCTTAAAGAATGGTTTTGTTATAATTTTTCGATGGGGGGTAGGGGGTGGTTTCTCTTGACTTTTGTCCACACTTTGGCCGCGTTTCTTCTCGCTCTATTAACCACGAGTTCCCTTAACGTGCTAAGGCGAAACATCATACTTCCTTCTTTTCTCTGCCGGCTTATTATGTGTTTTAAACAGACTTGTACCCAGTCGCTCCTTGGCAGCGGAGAGGAGACGCAGAGGATTATTTGAAGGAAAGGACGCAGCGCGCGAAGGAGCGCGGGAAAAATGACAGGGGTTTAATTGACAGTAGGCACATGTAATGTGACGTATCATGCGCGTTAAACGGTCAATTAATTATTAATTAATTAATATTTAGCTGATAATTAACTGATCATTTAATTATCATTTAATTAACAATTAAATGATAATTAATTGACCATTCAACTATCTAATAATTAATTGATAATTTATTGAATAAAACAACAATTGCAAAGTCAGATTGTTTTACATTTTATCAAGACAATTGCTAGGCCCCCTCTGAATACATTCATTTTTTTATAAGAACCTTTTTCATAAGAGCGTCAGGCTGAAAGTTTTTTAAGAACTCACCCGGGAACACTTTCGAAGCTGAAGAGAATAACTTTCTTCGGAGACAGTACAAATTCATAGAAATATTTTATTTCTTCACTGTTATTTGTTTCCGTTTACTGCAAATCAACTAGCTTAATATAATGTTCATTGAATATAAAATTGCTTGCATGTACATTGCATAACAAACGAAATCCCTGAAGGGAATATATCTTTAGATAAACAGAGTCAGGCCTGACAGAGAAAAAGTATTTATTTAGTGCACATGCTAGTTAGTTTGTGCTAGAGGATATTTACATCCCACTACGTGTACTGACTGAAATATTTAAGAACATTTTAAGAACACTTGAGGCTGAAAGCCCGAAAAGAACACTCAGCTTTGGTTGAAAAACGCACGAGTTTATAAGTCCACGGGCCGTTATTTTGGAGAGCCTTATTATCGAAAGGAATTTTGCGGTTAAGATTTGGGGACTTATATTCTGAAGTTTTAATACAGTAGGTTAACATTTTCGAAAGCGTCATGCAGGTCTAATTTCGGGTATTTTTGGAAAAGGGTTTCAAAGAGCGCGCCGTCTAACCACTCCATAAAGTTGATAAACTGCTGGACTGACGTAGGAGAGTTAGAGAGACTCGGCTAGATAAATGTTAGTTCCATCCAGTTCATTTCTTATCTTCGTAAAACATTGTCTGTTTACACATTGGTAAAACAATATGTTGTTGTTGCTGCTGTTGTTGTTTTTGTTAAGAAATGCATTTTAGCAGTTCTCAGTTGTAAACGTTCTCGACGCAGTACTTCCGGTTTCAACCGCGAATAGTTGTGTGCACGGCAGGCTGCCAAGGTCAGTTTGTTTGTGATGATTGGTGCGTGAGGGTCACTAGCAAAAGCTTATTCTGCACCAGGTATGTAGTCCGCCAGGGGAATCGTTTTATCATGTTATATTTGCACATGATTGAAATGCATACGTGCGTTGTTAAAACTAAAAGCCTCGCTTTCCGTGACAACTTATAGGCTTTGTACATGCAATACATTTATAGTTTTTATTATCAGAATACCTTTTGAAAAAATTCGAAAGAATTATAAAACGTCCAAACCGCGAACGCATACTACTGTGTGGGCGAGTGTGCCATTGGTAGTTATCAACTTTTATACAATTCACTGAAGTTCTTTAGGACGTTAAGGTCAGTACGAAACGCTTACTTATCTACGTCTAAAGCCGGTTTTGTTGTATGGGAAGCAAAAAATTCGAGATTCAATCCAGTTGAGCACCATAGGTGATCGATGCTTCCCATTAAGACTGCAAACTACACAGGCTACTAGATATAGCAAAACCAAGTTTTTGATACGTAATAGATTTACTTTGTTCTTTAGATACCGTCCGTATGTTGCCACTTTGTGGCAAGACTCAGCCGAAAAGCTAAAGTTACAATAGTTCATGGATATTTAAGTCGAGATAGCTATATTGGGCCATAAGAAGATCCAAGTTCGAGCCAAATCTGTAGGTGGAGACCCAGATATGTTTTCACATTTAGCAAGGGTGAATCCAACAAGTACTTTATTATTACAACAGTTCTAGAAGAAAAGGATCGCCGTTTCCATATTTTAAGGGCAAAAGGTTGTTGCGAGTCTAATCGTGTGGGTTTGAAAATCACGTGCACATCGCATGATATTACGCGAGAAGAAGCCATTTCAGTACTTTGACATCCATATCGTGAATTATTATCCAACTTTAGCCGGCGAAGTGCAAAAATCCATATTTAGGACTGGAACGAGTCCAAATATCCTACGATATTTGTACAATAAAAGTTATTTTGTACAACTGTTCGTTACGCATCGCTAGCCCCACACGCGCTTCTTTGTGATTTAAACCAATATTCGTGATAAAACGAGAAAAATGGTTGAATGATAAATCTGTTATTAAACAGTTTGGTGTGTAGTATGGGCGGGTGGACATTTTAACTCGTCTTTTGTGTTTTTCTACACGACTCGTAAAAATATCCACCCATACTACACTAGGCTTGCACGTGACCGAAATAGCGTAGAAGGACGGAAGATTTCGTGATGCACATGTATTCTCTTTGTTCTTACGCTAACCTCTTTAATTCTTGAATATGCGTTTCCCCCCTCTTGGCGTGTTTCCGTTTTTTAAAAAAATGTTTACAACGCTTAGATATTAGTTTCGTCACAGATGTGATTTTACTCTTTGTGTCAGTTCATATCCAACACGCGTGTTAGATAAGTACAGAAACTGTATACAGCTGTTTGAAAAAGGAATCGAGTCAAAATCGAAGGAATAACGCAAGTTTTTTCTCACGAAAATATATTAAACTTGGGTAATCAAACAGTTACCGATCGCAGTATTCTCGTGTAGAAAGCAGGTAATAATCCACCTGAACAGCTCACTACGCAAACGTTGGTACAACTGACACAAAGAACAAAACAAGTTTTGTTGAAACAGCTGTGCAAGTCATTATCACCCCGTCTTTAAAAGAATATGTCGCATTACTTCAATAGACCAGTTTCGTTGTCCCAGTTACCGCCGACTACAATAAGCACAGACTCATTTCTGCAGGGTTAGCCTCGTATTTATTCATAAATACCAAGGTAGATATGAGTTATTTACAGTTCTTTGTATTGTTGGAGGCTCGGGCTTTTACTCGTTCTCGGTGGTATTTATGTACATTCAAGACCAAGTCGAGGCTAACCCTGCAGAAATGAGTCTGTGGTCATTGTAGTCAGCGGTAACTGGGAGTACGAAATTGGTCTTTTCTCAGCACGCACTTGTTAACTGAATTCATGACCAAAAATAAAGTTTATCTATGTAATCTGTCTATCTATCTAACCGGCTTAGTACTTATCCCATCCCTAGTGTTATGATTGAGATTGGGGTTAGGGTTTGTTTTGAGCAGTTAATCACAAGTGATCGCAATTTACAGTAAATTGAGTTACAACTTGCTGAATGGCTTCTTTGTCGGACCAGTGCCTGTGTCCGTGATGGCCTGGCACGGCTCACTATATTACAAAGGATTAAAACGAGAGCACTGCAGTCTTTATCCGTACAAATAAGAAACCTTTCCTTAGCTACACATCATACCATTTTACCCCTCCCCCTCCCCCTTTCCCAGTTTCCATGATTTTATCTAAGCCATTCCAAAAGTTTGAAATGTTTCCCATGGAGGTCTTGAGTTTCAAGAGCGTTAGGGAAAATGTGCGTGGAATTCATGTCTTGTTAAGCTTTCCGGAGCACGCGACTGGGAGAAAAGGGGTTGACCGATAACTTCGTCGTTGATGACGTGGCTGGGTTTGTACAAAGAGCAATGCATACTAATGCTGTTGGAACAGCTGTGAAACAAAACCGTGACATTCTTGCGTCGGTGAAGTTCAAACTTTCATATCTTTTTGAAGTGCGCTTTAACACTTTAAGTTGCTAAAACACGCACAGTTCAATACACCTACTCTCAACGCATTCGACTTTAAAGCTAATCTGAAATACAGACAGGTACTTCCTCAAATGTACAACCAACAGTTATAACATGTGCACCCAAATGTCGAGGCAAGTATAACTTAGTAATACGTAGCTGGAGTTAACACAAATGTTTGGACAGTTTGCTATTTTCTATATCTATTCAAGCTAAAATAGCTGCTTAGCATCCAAACAAACAAGTTCTTCCGTTCCCCAAGGAAATAACTTGATTAGCGACTGCCCCGACCAAAAAAGTCTAAAGATGTGCATGCTATTACCACGAAACTTATAATATCTGATAAAGTTTCAAATTGAATTCTCCATATACAATTATTAAAGTTCGACTATAAAAGTTTAAGTTAAACGTTTTCGGTCGACTTGACATCATGTTAAGTTATTCCTCTTGGGAACAAGCGCAGTTCAAAAGATCTTATATCTGTTTGCTCAAACTCGGTTTTAAATTTGCTATAAAAATGGCTTCTTTGAATTTGTATAGTTCCATTGTGTGGATGTGTTCAGATCTTTCCATTCGAAACTGTGTTCTTTGGATTTTCGCGCTCTGACGGTCTTGTTTCGAAATTCCTGCACGTTTCTCTGACGTAATCGAGTCGGCCAACGACATCGCCCTAAACAAAGAACACTGTCAGTCGAATAGAAAGTTCTGAACACAGCCAAACAATGGAAACACGTAAATTCATGAAAGCATTTACATGGCAAATTTAAAACCGAATTTGAACAAATATGCATCAGGGCCGTAACAAGGGGTAGGGCCGGGGGGGCCGTGCCCCCCCCCCAAGTTTTTCCCCAGCAAATGTGTCAAATGTATCAAGCACAGAAAGTTGCTCCAAGTTTGAGAAAAACTTGTCATATTTTACTAGTTTCAGACACTCTTATTTTGTTTCAAATGGGGTTTAAAACGCAGGAAACACGTTCTAGACAAACTAATTTTCAAAATTTCCCGGGGGAGCATGCCCCGGACCCCCCTAAAAAGCTCACACCTTCGGCTCTTGACGAGCCCCCCAGTTTTCCAAGGCTTGCTACGGCCCTGATGCATATAAGATCTTTTGAACTGCGCTTGTTCCCAAGAGGAATAAAAAAATGCAATCTTTATTTCCCACATTTTTAACACCTGAAAATGGTCAAGTCGACTGAAAAGGTTTTTTTTAACTTAAACTTTTATAGCCTAATTTTAATAATATCTAATAACGTTTTTACCTTAAAAAAACCTTGTATTTGTAGATAACACACAAACGACAGTCGGTTAAGGAATAAGTGCATTTGCGAAAATGCACTCTGGTAGTTGTACTATTACGACATCATAATCATGGTGTGTGAGAGCTTAGCACTGTTGGTAAGATCTCTGACTGCCAACAAGAAGGTCCCTGGTTCAATCCCCGGCCTGGTCGAGGGTTGAACTTTGGGTGACCTTCTTTCTCCACACCGTCCGCGGACAGGGACGTT
>JAOBYE010707861.1:0-11347 GCA_025403585.1 Parazoanthus swiftii
TATTATTATTATTATCATTATTATTATTATTATTATTATTATTATTATTATTATTATTATTATTATTATTATTATTAGACTACTAAAAATAATAGATATCAATTTCCAACATTTTGGCTAAACTTAAATTTTTACTAGTCTATGTATATCAAAATATTTATTGATCAGAGTTATTATTATCATTATTATTATCAGTAGTAGTAGTATTTATATTTATATTGTTATTATTAGTAAATGTATTAGAACTGAATGGAGTCCAATTCGGACTGTAATCATATGAATGATAACAAAATTGGATGACCGCGAAGTGGGAATCCGATCTGTTCATCACGAATATGATTGCAGACAAAATAGGCCCTTTTGGTTGGCAGTCAGAGATCTTACCAACTGTGCCAACCTCGCACACACAATTATTATTAAGTGGGGCAAAATCTAGTTAATAGTAATTCTGACCAGAATTAAGAATGATTGGAACATAGCTGGCAATTTTTCGCGCGCTTTTTGTATGGCGTGAGCGTGCGTCTATTAAAGGGTTTGTCAGGGGTTAAATAGACCGAAATATTTAGATCGACCCCTATGACAGAACGGAAATGGCTGCGCATTACCTGTCATCGGTACTATTGTTCAAAGACGCAGTGGGTAAGCGCGGTGAATTTTGACTGGGTAAAATTATAAACACACGGGAAGCTCACGTGCGAAAGAGGCAGTCAGGTTTCTGATTGGCTAGCAGAGTTCGGTTAACTTTAACTGTGACTTCAGGACTCCGCGGGGGCCGCAACACACGAAAGTAAACAAAAAGGTGCTTTTGAAAAACGCGAGGCTTTCAATTAGAAAACGAAATATTAATTGACGGCGACGAACAAGAATTGGAAAGAGAACTACCAAACTTCAATTTAGATATGGATTTCCTTTCCGAAAACAATCCAGTCGTTGAACAGTGGTTTGTAACCCTGACTCGCTTGGAAATGAACAAAATACTGCAAACCCGAAACGTCGAAAAAACAATGATCCATACTTTAGCTGTGCGTCTATCGAGTTATGGATGCACTTGGTAAGTTGGTGAGCACTCGAGGAGCACTTGGCTTCGCCTCGTGCCACTCAAACGCTTCTCTTGTGCTCTCCCAACTTCCCGCGTGCATCCATAACTCGATAGACGCACACTAAGGATGGACCATTTCTTAATTAACATTTCTGCACCCAGATATTTTACCCTGCTTCTGAAGTACATCTTCAGTTGTCATATGACCAAGTAATGGATCAGGTTATCTTAAATTATGTTTTGTTGAGATTGATTCGACTAAAGATAACCACAACTAAAAGTCTTAACTTAAATGGATGTACTGGTACACAACCTGGTCCTGGTTGTTCGAGGAAAAGATAAGTTTGATCCCAAGGGCAGTTAACATCGGGGTAAAATGCTGTTGCTCAAACGAAGAATAAGAAAAGTTTTTATATGGCTGACTGATTTCGCGTGCTGCGATTGGTCAATTTCAGATCCGTAAGTAGCCGTACGGACCTCTAGTTCTGAAGCGGCCTCACTTGCTTCAAATAATCAACAAAGCCATACTGTATAATAAACATCTTATTAGCCTCGTTTGCGTGGTCCGTACGGCAAGTTATGGATCCTCGTTTTTTCTTTCCTTGTTTTCATGGCCCGTACGCTTCGCGCTTGTGCCATAAAAGGAAGGAAAAAAACTCGGTCCTTAACTTGCCAAACGGACCGAGCAAACGAGTCTAATAAGAGGTATTTATTCTTGGGATAAATGCAAAAAATATCCCATAATTTGTCGTCAACTATTTCAATGCGCAGTTTACTGAGATAGCCTCTGAGAAAATGGCTGCCGAAGTTGGAATGTCGGCGATTTTAGTATCCGCAGAGCGAAAACTGAAATCAAATTTCTCCGCTGCTGAAATCTCAGTTTACAGATCGTGCAAGTTTTTGTAGACCATATAAATTGTTAATTTTGATTACTTAGGCCGTGGTCACACTTGGCCCAACGAAAGTATACTTTCATTTAATATTGCCTTAGCTACCGTCTGCTTAAAGCTTACTTTCAGTGTTACCTCTGATTTAACACGCGACGCACGCTCAAAACTTCAAGCGGGCCGACGTCTTGTGGTTTGTAGCCAGCGAAAGTTATGTTATTAAATTTTAAAATAAAGTTTCTCAAACTTCTGCTGCATCTTGTTGTTGCTCTGTTTATCCATTCCTTCCGAGAGTGTTTCGGCTGCAAAGGATTTCTAATGCAGTCGCCATATTGAACTGATCTAACTCCCAGCTCATCATAGGGCCGAACGGTCAATGACGTAATATTAAAAGCTCCAAGAATAAGAAGAATTTTAATACTACGTCACTATCAAATTGACCGTTTGGCCGTGTGATGAACTGAGGATCAACTGCCAGAACACTCTCAAAAGAGAGCAACAACAAAACGCAGCAGTCGGCAGATATTTGAGAAACTATTTATTTTGATAACATAATTTTCGCTGGCTACTACGGAAGCCCATATGTGTCATTTCCACGTTTTCGCTTCCCCATTGTCACTTCCTCGTTGTCGTTTCCACGTTGTCGCTGTTATCAAGGGGGTTATGTTTTAACTCTCAACAAAGATTTTTACTGCAGCTCTATTGTTTTACAATGTGTGTCCCCTCTCCTGCCATTTCCGTAAGCCGCTTCCTGGTTGTCGCTTCCACGTTGTCGCTTCCACGTTGTCGCTTCCACGTTGTCGCTTCCACGTAGTCGCTTCCACGTTGTCGCTTCCACGTTGTCACTTCCACGTTGTCGCTTCCACGTTGTCACTTCCACGTTGTCGCTTCCACGCTGTGACACATATGGGCTTGCCTTCCATAGGCTACAAACCACAATTATCCTACAGCCCGTGCGCAGAAAAACCGCGACAGATCTGTCAATCAGCTGGGCTTGAAGCCTGATTAGTACTAATCCTTGCCCTGGGTTAACTCCATAGACTCAATAGGTCTTATTAAGAGTTTACCAAGGATCAGTACTAATCGGGCTTTGAACAACAGGACAAAGACGGTTTTGAAAATGTTCGCAGCGGCTCCTTCACGAATCTGCACACTGTTTGAACAACAGTCCCTTCGTTGAACAACTGGGTCCTATCCTCAACTTGTTTGTGCTATCCTTAAGGGTGACTAGTTTTTGTGCTATCCTTAAGGGTGACTAGTTTTTGTGCCAGTTTGGTCTGGGTGTTCACAAAATGGAAATGGTTTTTGCACAGGAGTTCTGTGTCCAGACCATAAGATTTTTTCTTAATTTGCTTTGAGATTTCTGTCAGCAGTGGATCGTCACTTTGCAGAGTTCAAGATATAGGCTTAATGTTACAACTGAAATGGAAGTGGCCATGTTATCCCCCAACCTGAAGGGAACCTTGCTTGTTATAGTACATGTATACTGTTCATCCCCCTTCCCACCATATCCCTCTTGAAACACCTGAGTTTTAATAACAAATTCCTTTTCAATTTTGCCTTAGGCCAATGAAAATTGATGTCATGTTTAGTGTCAGCATTTTTAAGTAGAGAGTGATATAATTCTTCCTTTGGCAATCCATGTTATGTGTGCATTCGCTGCATGTTGAGACTGTATAAGCTTTGAAATTTTACAATTTGATATTTTATTTATGATAGAGTGCTTTTTCGACACAGCAAATCATATAAATCTTCATTTTCTTCGATATCAGTGATATTATAAACTGAATAAACAGATTTATACCTTCAAAACGACCATACTTCAATGTCAAGTATTGAAACTTAATGAATAATGAAAAATTCCCTCTGACCTGCAATTTTCTGAAAGTTGCTGACGCTAAACATGACATCAATTTTCTTTGGCCTTATGAGACCTGACCCCACATACCCCAAGTTTTTTAGCAGCTTACTGTAAATGATGGTCACTGACATCTAAATACATAAGCGCCTAATGTTTCAAGGGGGACCCACACGAACTCACCAGAAATTATTGAAATTTAGGATTTCCAAAACACCATTTTCCATTTTGAGGCCATTACTTCTTGCTTGTCATCATCTCAATTTTCTTTTTTTTTTGCATGCATAGTCCAGGGCCATAGCAAGCCTGGGAAAACTGGGGGGGCACCGCCAAGAGCCAAAGGTGTGAGCCTTCCAGGGGGGTCCGGGGGCATGCTCCCCCGGGAAATTTTGAAAATTAGTTTGTCTAAAAACCGGTGTTTCCTGGGTTTTGAACGCCACTTTAAACAAAATCAGAGTGTCCAAAAATAGGAAAATTTGACAAGTTTTTCTCAAACTTGGAGCAATTTCCTGAGCTTGATACTATTGACACATTTGTGGAAAAAAAACTGGGGGGGCACGGGCCCCCCAGGCCCTACCCCTTGCTACAGCCCTGTAGTCTGAAACATTTTTTTCAGAAATGCAGGTTTTGAATACTAATTATGCAGGTTTTTATAGTCACAGCAGTTCAACCAGTTACAATGTTCAAACATGGATCAGACCCATCTTATACATGCATGTATATATTTATACATGTATATGGCAGGTCACTTGCTGGGGTCTGTATATGCACCCCCTCCTCAAAATAGAGACCCAGTTTTCTCAGTGGTGGGGTATACTGATGTTATTCTAGTGACACAAATACTGTATTAAGCAACTATCAAATACTTGTAGATCTCTGATCAATTAGATTGGAGTTCGTCTGACCTGCTACAGGCATTCCATCCACTGTGATGTAACTCATCACCAGTGTGTGGCACACAGAGGCGGTGAATCACCTGGTAGAATTTGAAGTTAAGAAGCTTGTTACTAAAACTAGCAGTTCAAATACATCATTTTTATAGTCACAAGATTGAAAAAGAAAATATAATTAAAGGTGGTTAGAAGTGTTGGGGTACAAGTTTCAAGAATCAGGCTAAAATACTTAGCATTAAAGGTTGCAACAAAATGTACAGTGTCTCATGAGGACCAGACTGAAAAAATAAACAAGCAAAGAAAAATCTTGAAAAGGCTTTTGAATCTTGAAAAGAAATTTTTGATCTTAAAAAAAAACATTTTGATTTTGAAAAAAAAAATCATCTTAAAAAAACAATTTTTTTAAAAAAAATTTTGATCTTGGGAAAAAAATTGATCTTAAAAGAAAACTTTTGATTTTGAAAAAAGTTTTCATCTTGAAAAGAAAACTGACATGCTTCATTGCACTAGCAAAGTAAGCAGTACATGTAGTTTTATGAGCTGAGGGTCAGATTATGGAGGACTTGAAGGATTTACCAAGTATTTGCTTGAGTAATGTCAAGTTTTAATGTCTCTTTTTGTTCCTGTTTGTCTTGGCTAGAATATTCATTTGTTGCAGGACCAGACAGCTACTGTATCTGTGGGCAAAAGTCAAAGCTCTGAAACCACTGGACCATTTCTGAAATATCCAATATGTTGCTAACACAAGACTCTTATGATGAGAACTTTTTGCTATTAAACCTGTGCAAAAACCAGCATGCAGATGTATGCAGCAGTCCTCAAGTACCCTACAGTTCCGGCACATTAGGTGGATTTTGTGTCATTTCAAAGATGTAAACTTAAACTTCCTAGAAACTATTCCTAGAAGGAAGGAAATGCTATTCTGGAGACCCTTTTCTGGTTGATACAGCATTTTATAACGTGCATCTATCGAGTTATGGAAGTGTGTGGAAAGTTGGAAGAGCACATTAGAGAAGCATTTATGGAGTACAAGGTGAAGTCTTAGGCCTTTATAGTGCAACATTCCAATTCAGAACTCCTGCAGAACACACTTTTCAAAACCATCATCATTGGCACTGTATGAGATACATTGTTCATACAGTTATTGATGCAGGATGGTTTGTGCAAACAATATACAAGCAACAAACAACGATCAGTCGATCAAAAGTTGAGAACTTTGATCTTTTATTATAAACAAATCCCAACATTCTACCGGTCCTGAATCTTTCAGAATTATGGAATATTCAGATGTCTGTAGCACCCCAGATCTCTACATTTCACTGCCATCAATGATGATAAAGGCGAGTAGATGAGAATTTGTTCTGAATGAATGAATATTCTAGCCAAAGACCAACAGGAACATTAAAACTGACATTACCCAAGCAAATACATGGTAAATTCTTCGAGTCATCCATTATCTGACCCCTGGCTCAAGAAGTTACAGCTTACTTGGCTAGTGCAATGAAGTGTAACATTCTTTTTCAAGATGAATTTTTTTCTCAAGATCAAAAAAATTTTTCCAAGATCAAATATTTTCAAAATTTCTTTTCAAGATTTTTCTTTGCTTGTTTGTTTTTTGGGTGTGGCCCTCATGAGACACTGTAAAAATGGCTGACACGATACTTTGCAAGAAAGGGCTTTTTGCAAAATGATTTACAAAAAATATTTTCAAAAAACAAAATTGCAAGAGATTTCTTGCAATTTTATTTGGTGAATGGAAAGATTTGTTTTCACAATTTCATTTTGCAAAAGATTTTTTCACAAAATGAAATTACGATTTTTTTGCAAAATATAACTATAAAAAAAGTTTCAACACAAGATTGTGCAAGAATACAATCATGCAAAAAATGTGCTTGAGCCAAAAATGGAGGCTTCGAGTTGCTTACTCGTCTGCAGATTTTCTTAATATTGCTCTCAAATTATACTGGTGCACTGCCAATTCTGCAACAATTCTTCCCACTGCTGAAACAAGATCTAGTTCATGTGCTGGCCATTCTTTTCATAATTCATGATCTGCCAGCAAAAAAATGCATTAAACCAGGAGGGGCAGATCTAGAAGTATTGAGAGGGGGCACCAAGCTAGCGAGATTATGTTTACGGTAGGGGCATGGTCTCCAGATTTTATTGTTGTTTTGAAGGTTCTTAATGGCCTAGAGTCGGGCCTGACCATTTCATTTTGATGAAGGATTGCAAGTATGTGGAAGATTTGATATTCTCCTTTGACGTTTCTAATGTACTGTGGGTCAACCTTTTGCTGCAAGTAAATATTTTGTTACATATTCCCCTGGTCTTCACATGCATTTCTCCAACATTTTGCTGCATGCAAACATTTCTTGGAGAAACAGAATAAATTTAAGTTCCTGGAGTTTTCACAAGAAATGAAGATCACAAAAAACCCCAAATCTCTCTGGCAGAATATTGGCCATTTAGTGTGGTAAGTTATTTAAAGTGCTACACATGTATAAACACCCCACTTTTAACTTTCAATCCTATATTAATTGCTTAATTCCTATGCAAATAACTTTTTGATTATTTTAAAACCAATATGCTCTTTCACAAAAGTGTCATCTTTTGTAATAGTGCAGTATTTTGCAAGAAAACGCTGTGCTTAATCATTTCCTTTTTTTGCAAAGTATCATAACCCCAACAAAATGGGGGAATCTCCAGTACATAGCTGACATAAGAAAACGTGCAAGCAGGGACAAAACCCAGACTGGCAGGGCCAAAAGTAAATCCTTGATCACTCTGACCAACTAAGTCACATCAGTAACCTTAAACCTAAAACAGTTGGCTTACACCTAATCCTAACCTTATACACCTAATCCTAACCTTACACCTAATCCTAATGTTACACTTAATCCTAACCTCACACCTACTGTAATCCTAACCTTATACACCTAATCCTAACCTTACACCTAATCCTAACCTTACACCTAATCCTAACCTTACACCTAATCTTAACCTTACACCTAATCCTAACCTTACACACCTAATCCTAACCTTACACCTAACCCTACCTAACCCAAACCTTAATTTTAAACCTAATAAACAAGAAGGTTTACCTGGCTGTATGTGGGTGAGTTTGGATCCACGTCAACAGTACACAGGTAGTCAGGTTTCTTGATTGGGGTGTTGTTATAGATACACGGCAAGTAAACAATTTGCTCACGCTGACCTCTTAACATGGCATCAATAGGTGTGGCAAATCCAGGCCCATGGCCACAACATTTGTCTAATATATTTATACATTTATAAACCAAAATGTGTAAATAATATAACACCTCTTACTAAGCTTACATGTAACAATCCATGGTGTGTATTTATTTAACACAGGGATCGCGTTAATGCAAAAATCGTGCATTTTTACGTGAAGTGTTTCTCAAAAAATGCATTTTGTAATTTGGAACACGTCCCTTGTATGCAAACATTAAATCAGCTCAAAGCTCCATCTTTATTATGGGACCCCTTAACAAACCTTTAGAACCCCAAACAAGCAGGATCAAGGAGTCCCAGGACTTGCAGCAAAACTTTTTAGCACAATCCCTGTAATACATTACGATATATATACCTGTAGTGCAAGTACAAAGTTAACTAGAAAAGGGACTATCTAGAGGTGTTTAAAGTTGGTGATAATGGTAACAATTACTGAATCCACTGTCTAATTAGCTATTCTTCAATAATTATTATTAGAGGTCAAACTTTATTTAATGTCTTTGTGCTGGGAGTGGCTACCCAATCTCTCAAGCCAGTGGCTTGTATTTAATCACTAAATGGCACAGATTTTGGTGTGGATCCAATAGGGAAGCAGGAAGATAACATAAAGAAGAATGTCTGTTTTTACTTAGTAAAGACTAATTCAAGTATCTTGTCTGGAATGGCAAGATATAACAATGGGGAGAAGGGGGAGGGGCATAACATATATACACACAAACCTTCAAACCCTCAGACCTGAAAAAGACAAAATTATTGCTTTAGCCTATTCCAGACCATATTACATGTAGCCTGAAAAAGCACTCCCTTAAATATCCATATGGCCAGTCATGAGACAAACCCTCTCGACTCTAGCCTTAGACTTCATAAAATCAATATCATAACTAGATATGCCTTTTTGCCTTTAATTTAGGACCACAACTCTGTCAATGTCAGGAAGTCATATCAGTTATCCAATTGAAGCCCCCAAGCCATTACATTGAAAAGTTATCATGACTGTTGAATGGTCAGTCATATATATCTATACATGTATACAGCAGAGGGAGACCTTGATGACAATTTCTGCCATTTTTCACACATTTTGGGATACCTAGTCTCAGAGTAATTAAATATCTCAGGTATTTCATGTCCGATCGCCCCCCCCCCCCTTCCTCCAAAATCTACTCCATGATACTTATCATTTGCTGAATAATTATTGACTGAGGTGACCAACCAACCAAAACAGTCAATATTAGTCACATCCACAGACTTAGATAAAACACCTGGTGAAATAATTTACTCTTTAGATCTCTTAATTAGCATATTATGGCCAAAGGCAAAACCTACATATAATTATTCTACAATATGTAAATATAACGCCCTCAGGGTGCTTGTAGGTAATTATTCTCAGCATAATTGTTCATAGAAATATTGATAATGTCAATTTTCGTGTATATCGCATACAGACTTACAGTGAACCCATGAACGTTCCCAAGGGTACGTATCCTTCGCTCAATTTCATTTAAAATTTCATCAATGTTTTCCACAAACAAACTAATGTGCACTTACAAACTCAAATTCGTGGAGTTTTTCCACTCAACTCGCTAAACATCTTCTGTCGAGATCTGTTTGACTTTGACTCAGTTTGATGAACAACACTTTTCTTTATAGCCACCTCGTACTGTCACACACAGCTAGGCTTTTTCTAAATTACAAAGTAAACTCAAACCCTTCTGCATCTTAGCTTTGACTGAGAAAAAAAGAATGGAAACAATTTTTTGCCCAAAAAGACATTTTTATCAAATACGGAAAAAAAGTAATACAGCCTTAATTTGTACAAAATATGTTACAAAACTTTTTTGAAAAGCCATACAGTATAATTCCGAAACACTTGTTGCTGTACAACCAAATCCTGATCTGACCTTTTGGTATTCTCAGTCTTGACGATGATAACATTAAGTATTCTATCGTGATTAGTCTATAACATGCATTTCTTACATGTATGATGTCGAGTCCATTTCGTCATTTGCACAACTTAATCTTGCTCGAATTCTTCATAGCAAATCGAAAGAGTTCAATACGGACCGTAGGTTGCTCATTTGTAATACTAAGTGTAAGCTTCAATCATTTCTGCCATTCACTCTGTCCCACAGCCAGAGCAAACAATCATATAGGGGTCTTGTTCATCTTTGGACTATCGTGGCACTAAAAATGCATAAATTTTAAGCCTTTGGCGGATCAGATTTAGTTTACAACAAAGATAGGACCGCCGGCATTTATACCGCCGTTAAACTCGGTCTTAATTGCATGTGGCGATTGCGAAACTCGAAAGCATCTAAAATGTAGATAAGAGAGATATATCGAATTCGAAGGGAAAATCTTACCTTGTGACATATTTTCAATTGGGATTTCAGTGTCTAAATTGTATAAGGTTTAGGAGAGTTGAACCAACGGTGTGACACGCCGTCGCTCTGGTCGACCAATACCCCACCGCATGCACTGGTGAGCAGCGCTTTGACAAATACTTCAGGCCCGAAGGCACGGGGGGTGCGCGGGTTGCGTACTCACCCCCCCCCCCCACGAACCAAAAAAGGTCCGCATTTGGAGGTTTAGCAAGACGATGAAAATGCCCGAACAGGTTTATCATAACAGTTGGTGCCACCGAAAATCGAACGACTAAAAAAAAGGGCCGTAAATTATAAATTTGGCTTTTAAGAGTCCAAGTTAACGAAATTTGCACCCCCCAACAAAAATCTGTACTTTGATATCTGACCTGCAGGTCAGACATCAAACTACTTGTCAAAGCGCTGCTCACTTGTAATACTAATAGGTTTTGAATTGTTGTACTATAAATGGCAGTCAAAAATGCTCATTTTTTACCAGAAAAAGGGTCATATTGGCACTGATGGCGCTGCCGCTCAAACATCAAGAAAATGAATATTTGCTTGACTTCTGTGTGTAAATTCGTATCGTTCTGAAAGTCAATGTTTGTGACAATATACAAACCGATATCAGACCGGCATGCGCGCATGTATGCACTTGCGTTTAATTCAAAGGTCCCGTAAAGTTTAAAAACGTTTACAGTTATTTTAAAATCAGAAGTAGTTTCAAACAATGCCAAATCAAATTGCTTTGGTTTGCTGATAATGTATAATTGTTCCGCAAACCACAGCCGATAACTGACGTGGTCTATTCTTTGAGTCAGTCATGAGTTTTTGAGTCATGAGTCCAAAAAAAAATAATAATAAATATGTGCATATCAGATATACGAGCGCGGCAATATGGCGGACAATAATCGATCCCGGTCCAAATGCAGGCGCTACAGAAACACAGAATATTCCCCTGCAATTCGTGAAAGAGCTCCCTCTACCATGAAGAGTTTTTTTAGTGCTTACATGGATTCTACAAATGCCAGGATTGATAATTTGATCAAAGAAGTGAG
>JAOBYE010707872.1:0-11346 GCA_025403585.1 Parazoanthus swiftii
CGTAAGATTTTACCGTTATTATAGAGCTTGTTAGTTTGTTGAAGCTCACGAGTTTTGAATAAGTTTGATGTGTTTTTTGCTATTGTAGTATACGCAATTAGTACTTGCACAAGTTAACTAGCGTGTTTTACACGATGTGTGCTAGTATGAAATTACTGCTTGTCATTGATTTATGATATAATATTGTGTGAATTTATCTTGTATGCTTAGATATATTAGTTAAGTCAGTATCTACTTTATTATCGTCAAGAAAACGGAGAAAATTCCAGCTAAATTCTGCTTCTCTGCTTTACTTTCATTTACTTGCATGCTTGACCCCGACCCGACGACAACGGCCGTTAATAACCGGTTTCTTCCTGCCCTCTGATTGGTCCCTAACGAGTGAGCTGTTTGTACAGGGAACTCCAGAACGCATAAAAAAATTCGAACCATAAGCTTGGGCAGCCTGTGACAAGAACTGCAATCGAACCTCTTTATTTCCTTGAACATTCCCTGAATGGAACGCACTTCCATTATCTATTCGTAATGCACCAATGCAACGTAGAGCTTACAAAGAAATTTATTAGGTTTCAAGGTTTCAAGGTTTTTATTATTTCCCAGAATGACAGTTGTATAGTTTACATTTTTTTTCATAATCAATAACTGGGAGGAGCAGAAAAATACAACCCAAAAGGGTTAAGAGAGTGATTCTGCAATAAGAACTTACAAAGGGGAAAATAAGCAAACGAGAATAGGTTCAATACTCATAATAAGTAAATAAAACTGTACAATATTAAAATAAAGTAGGAAAAAGTTACACGAAAGGTAAATCTATAAATATAATCAAAAATCTAAAGTAGCAGATTTTTTTATGCTTATTTTTTAAAGACTTTGTGCGAGGTACTGGTTTTTATATGTAGTGGTATATCATTCCAGCTTGTGACTGCTACATATTTAACACCAAACTTCCCATAATTAAAAATTTATTGGAGGAACATGTAAAAACGTTGCGTTAGACTCAGTTAACTTCTTTTAGCCAGGACTCGGGAAAAACTTTCGGAAACCATGACATGACTGTTTCTATGTTTCGCATAAATCTGACGGGACACAATATGGAGACAACACACGAAGTACCAAAAAGGATTCCATCTCGCTTCGCTCGGCGCCAACAGTTTTGAGCAACACATTGAATCAGCACATACTTCGCCTTCCACGTATTTAAACTTACTTTGATCCACAGGATCATGTCTGCAATAAGAAAAATGAACTTAGGTAGAAAAACCGTTTGCTACTATAATTTCAAAGCAACACATTTTTTAATAATGAAATAGTATGCAACAGTTTGTCTGCACCTTTGCTGCAAAGTTGATTATTAGAAGATATCACCAGAAAAAGATTGACATGCCTCATTATCTCTCACGCTAAAAGCATTTGCTAACCAGACCAATACATAAACAACTATGAAGTTTTTTGGCAGATTGGAATAGATTTTAATTACTAAGACTTCTGGTTATGTGCGTTGCCACATTCCAATTATAACGAGTATTATATGAGTATATTTCAAAATTGTTTAACTCTCATTGGCAATTAACGTTTACTTGTTACTATAAATGCTAGTTAGATAACTTTTATCCTTTTTCTTTACAATTTTAAGCCGGTCTGTACTAATTAAAAGAATTAACCAGGCCATTCCCGTGGTGCTGCTAACGGCAGTGACATAACTAGTCTGCATATGTGTGGGGCGGATATCATTTATCACTCACGCGCTCAACATGGCGCCAGGGTGGATGTCATCCATTTTCGTACCCGAACAAAACTGCCAGCTGCGCACGCTATGAATCAACGAGATATCGAAATATTAAATTGTGGAACTAAAAATATTCTTTCTGGCACAAAGTGTCCAAATCTTTTCAATTGCAGAGCCTACACGTTGCGCAATTTAACTTCTAAATATTAACATGAACATGGTGTAGTTTTGATTTAACCCAAAGAACATTTTCATTTTTCACCATTATCTCGTTAGTTTTGACAGTTAGAACGAGGACACCGCCATCTAAAAGGTTTTTATCTGACAGTATTTTAGCAATACAATTTCATTCAAGGGACGCTGCGTGAACGCGAGGATCTCCCCACCACCAGGCAAGTGTTCATTAGATTTCAACTTATATATCGCACAAGGCGCTTTCAGTGCAAAATATTCCGTTAAAGTAAAAACTATACTGAATGAGAAAGTTAATGGAAGTGAAACTAGGGAAAACGAAAAACTACTAATAATTGATTACCTATTATCATCTATTTAATATTAAAATGTAAGGAACTACTGTTATTAAAAAGAAAGGTTTTAAGATGTTTCTTAAAAATAACTAAAGAGGATGATTTTCGTTGGTTGTATATGGTAGGTTTATCCATAATTTTGGTGCACAAACGGAAAACGATCTGTCGCCCTCAGTTATGCAGTAGGAGCCGGGAACAAGCAAAACGGTTCATTTGAGACAGAACGAAGACAGCGAGTGGATTTCCATGAAGTAACAGGCTAGACAAATAGATAGGGCAGAATCCTCTTAGTGATTTGTAGGCCAGTAGGAGGATCTTGAAGACAATTCGGTAGTGAATTGGAAGCCAGTGTAGCTGAGTCAAGACAGGTGTCGTGCGATCGTATTTCTGTGTGAGGGTAACAATTCGAGTAGTAGAGTTCTGGATTGACTGTAGCTTTTGAAGAAGAGACTTGGGTAGACCGTACAAAAGAGAGATATAGTAGTCGAGCTTGGAGGTGACAAAGGCGTGGATAAGGGCTTCTACAGAATTTCTCGTTAAATATTTGCGGAATTTTGAGATATTTCGGAGGTGGAAGAACGATGACCTGCAGACTTATGTAACATGTTCTCAGTTCAAAGGACAGAGTTTCGTCAAAGGTGACACCAAGGTTAGAGGCAGAGTTAGAAAAAGGAATCAGTTCATTTCCAACCATTAAGAATAATCTATCTGTATATATCGAAAATACAATTTTCATTGCGGCTCTTCGCTTCACCTTAACATTAAATTTATACATTGAATGTGGCCGCATCAATATAGTTTTCTTGCTGATATCCTAATCTTACTAAACAGAATAATGATGAAGTAACGAACCTAAGATAAGTTAAATGTTTTATAGCAAAAGTAGACTGAAACACTGTTTCAGCTTTTCAAAAAATGTGGCACTTCATTTGTGTTGGTCGTATTTACATTTACCTGCTTTGAGTTCGTCCAAAAATGGTAAAACTGCCCATTTCAAAACGTGTGCACTATAGTCTTCAAAAAAATAAAAACCTCAGGTTAAATTGCGAACCTGAGTTCAAGGACAGCAAAAGTGAACATCTTTTCTTTGTACTGAAACTGAGAAGTTGGAAACGGAACGATAAGGCCGTTCATACAGCAGAAAACGCGAGGCGCTTCGGCTAAAACGCGACTTACGTTAGACGCGAACTGACCCATTTAATATGCAGTAGTTTAACATCCAAGGCAGAATGTGTCTTGCTAAGAAAATGTCAAAACCCTTAGTAGTCCAGCGTTGGTCGGGAACAAACTAAGAGGCGACTGAGCTTAGAAAGCGAATATGTATTTTTGCGCCATTTATGCAAGCAGATTGGGTCTAACGTAAGTCACGTCTTAGCTTAGTCGCTTCTTATTTCTATTTTCCTACATTTGTGTTTTCTCTGGTGCTATGCCTTTTGACTGTTTTATTTCAAGTAGCAACAACATTAAGTTACTTTTCTCTTTTTTAAAGTCGCTAAAGACCATCTCCTTTAGAAAAGAAAGAACGTGCAAGTATGTGTTTAGTCCTGTGAAAGCCTAAAGAAATTACAGGTTTGAAATGAGACATGAAAATACGATAGACCCGAGCTACTCAACTATGCGAAGTTTACATTTAAAATGAAACCCAAAATTGTTGAGTTTAGTGCAACAAACGCAGACAATTTATCAGTTGCCGATATCAGAAAAGTTCTAAATTATTTGACCATAAAGGTATGTTTCTTTTTCAAGAAATCTTATGTTATTGTTTTGTTTTTCATATTTTGCTAATAGAGTCTAACCATACTAGTAAACGATTACTATACTGACTAAGAAATTATAGGTCGAACTATGAATAAACACAACCAACACATGATGTGAATTTTTTATGATTATCCAGTGAGCAGCTCAAGACTATGACAGCTTGAATTGGTTTATTATCCTACGCTTTCCGTCCGATTCCCAGACTTCGTCAGGGATTTACAACTGTTTTCTTTTCAAGTTTAGGGTTTATTGGTCCCATTGAAACGTGATTAACATTGATGATCTAACGTGTAAAAACCCAGAAATGCAAGGCAGACCGGGATTTAGTAAAGACTACGTCAGTTCTATAATGTAAATAGTTTCATTCCGGGTTTTCCTTTTAAAAATCTCACAAATAACTAGGGAACTGGGGAAACCTCATCATGTGATGCACGCAGGTGAACTGACCGTAACCCACTCTACGTAACTAACTGACTATGAACACTAGTGCAGCGATAACGGATTGTAACTCTAACGACAAAAAAATATAACTATATCAAGAAATTAGGAATGCTAGTACTATTCCTCAAATTCATGAGAAAACATTTCGTGTTACTCTAAAAACTTATAACTAGATTTGCTAACGTCTCTTCAGTGCACGGATAGAGTTTGCAGTCTATCAAACGGACTTATTTTCCTCCTATAACGGTTGAGTATGAAATTTCCTTATGTTAATTAAATGCAGTCGAATGAAGCAGAAAGCACTAAATGTGTATCTTCATAGAATCAACACCACGGAAAACATAGGTAGACTAATGATCGAGTTAAGATTTGAATTTGATTTAAACTTGAGCCCCAACTCCAAAATTTATAAATTAAGAACTATGTAGGCAAATGTCGAGATCTGTTAAGAATCAGTCTGAATTCAGCATTATCTAGAAAACTGCTAAAATTTAAATACAGTAAATTTGCACTGTTTTCCTGCCAAGTCCGTCGTCTTCGGTAAAAGTCGCGGAAAATTTTAGAAGTGATAAAGTGATTTAAGTTTACATGGCCCAAAGCTTTTTCATGTACTTGGCTTGTGTCTTGTGAACTGGTAAATGCATGCATGCGTTCAGTATTTGAGAAAAGCGGCGAAAACTCGCCTATACATGGTTCATAGTAGTCTATATTTTGATAAAACAACAGTCTTACAACTTCATCTACCACATAAATAAACTTACACCTTTGTCCACCACCCCTCGGCCCCCTACCCTAAAAATCGCTTGGACACTAAAAATGTATTTTTGATTTGTCGACGCTCCTTGAAGATTCACCTGCAGATCTGAATCGATCAAGACGTCGCACTGCAGAAACTGACAAACAGTGACATCAGAAGTGATCAATAATCGAATGAATTAGGTGTTGAAGCCAGTGGCTCGTAAATTATAAAAGACGAACGGGCAAGATGTTAAAGATCATGTTTTGCTTTTAACTTAACTGTACATTTTCTCTTAAATTCAATCCAAAATGTGGAATTAATCCACAACAAAGCAAATGTTTTACATTCAGTTCAAGTTGCCCCGTTAGATTCTTTGGCGTTTTTAAATAGTAACCAACAGGTGATCTCCATAAACGTAAATTTTTGTTTGTTTCCTTCTTTGTAAAACCTAATTTACCGAAGAAAATGGGGCCTGGGCCCTAGGTTGACATGTAAAACCGTATAACCACAAAAACTGGTAGACGTATTTGGTATACAATGGCAAAATTTATAAAATGCTTGATGCATCGTTATCAGCACAATTCGAACCAAAATTAACAATCATAACAACAAAAAGAACATATGGAAGTCGGTTACGATTAAAAAACCCATTAAACTTCCTTCAACGATTTTAAAACGTCTCCTTTTTCAACTAATCGTCTTAACGCAAAATTGGAAAAGCGCTGTCTTAACTTATAATTTCCATGTCGAAATGAATAAACAGACAAGGTAGTTAGTGCAGCTGGTAAGATCTATGACAGCCAACCAAGGAGGTCCTTGGTTCAATCCCCGGCCTGGACAGGGGCGTTAAGCAATTGGTCTAGTCTCTCGACGTTCTATCGCGGGTCTTCAAAGATATCACGCACTCCTCGAAAACAGTAGGGTAATCCCGGTGTTGTGATCTGTTAACTGTGGGCGAAACTTAATGTCTTAGCCAGAAAATCATTGTGAATCGCTGATAGCGGTCTGGCTAAGCCCCTCAATCACTGAGCCATATACTTGATGTGAACAGGTTGCAGAAAAAGCCTCGCCGGGAGCACTCAAAATTCTGTAATGTGATGTAGTTTGGCTCATTACCACACTTTTCCGACTATATCGGCAAAATATAGTCAGCGAAAAACAGAACAGACAATGTTTTAAGATCCTGGAGAGTTCAAACACCAAGAAAAAAGGATGGCTTTGATAAACTATGATTTTCAAGCTAAAACTCGCAGAATCTTCAAAACTTGATTTCGCGACCCAGACTCTATTCCTCTGATACACCACCTTTAATTCAAACCAAAGTTAAAGCTGATCCTTTATTAACTTCATTAAAAGCTTCTAATCTTCGAAACCCTTTCTGTCGTTTGTGATATTATGGGTAAAGTTGCGTTATTTGATTCCAGGAACGTGAGCAAAAACATGGCTTTCAAGCTCGTCGCCTTAACATTTATATTCCTCTGGAGTTTTTCCCTGGCGAAAAAACCAGCAAAATGTCCACCACTTGGTTATCTGTGGTGGTCGTACGGTGAGTGTTGTTAATATACGCATATTCTCTGTTTGCTTGGAAAGTTGCATTTTTCAGAAAAACCCAGTTGAAAACGTAAGGCGCTTTTTTATTAAAATACGAAAAACGTTTGCAGTTTGTTCAACAAGCCTTGATCATAATTGTCCCCCTCTGGAGAACAGCAGTAAAAGTGTGGTTGAATTATAGCCTTGTATATGGACTTGTATATGGTTTGTAATGAATGAAAAAGGTACGTAAGGCCAAATTCGTTTAGAGCTCCAATTCAAGAAGAGCGTTTCTTGGAGATATTATTAACACGAGCCTCCCACGAGAGATTTTCATCTAATAAAATCCCCAAACACTAACCCGACTTGACTATCTTATTCGTATTGTTGTTGATAGCAATGTTTGCAGTGCTATCAATACGTACGAGTTTCTGTCTGGAGCCCACCAACATGTACTCTGTCTTAATTACATTAAGACTTAGTTTGCTGGTTATCAACCAGTGACTTATATTTTTGAGATCTTCGTTTATAACATTGTTTCAATGTCAAAAAGATCTTCGGATGCTACGGTAAGGTTGGTATCGTCAGCACACATCCTGGGTCTTGAATGTTCTAGGCAGTTTGGTAAAACACTGACATAAATAAGGAATGGTACTGGACCAAGGATGCTACCCCGTGGAATACCACAGGTGGTTGGTCTCGGTGTTGGTAGACTACCATTTGTGGAACACTGCTGGCACCGCCCCGAAAGGTACGAAAGAAGCCAGGCCAGTGTTTGTCTATCAACACCATACTTTCCAAGTTTTCCTAATAGTATCCGGCCTTTGAAAAATGTTTGCTTTTTCAATTTCAGACGGATTTTTGGAAAATCACGCAGTGAAGAGACGCGATTACCTTCCTGAGGAAGACTGTCAGGGATATTGTTTGAACAACCCAAAATGTCTCTCCTTTAACTACAAGGGAAAGACAGAGAAAGACAAGGGATACCCAGCAGGAAATTGCATAATCAATAACACAACAAGAGAGATGGATCCGGCATCCTATAAAGAAAAGAAAGGATGGATTTATTAGGCCATTAAAGGTTAGTCCGTTTCTTTACTGAAGTTACTTTATGTTTTCTTCGTAATCACCGGGTGAAAAAGTGAACCTCTTTCAGAAGTCCCGAAAGTAGTTATTATTAAGTTTCACTGATAACATACTCAGCAATGATTTTTCTTCTTAATGAACTGCTCGTTCTTTAACTTACTTAATTATATCCATTTTGAAATTATTGGTTTCTCCTCACATGCTAATTTGTTCCCGAGTGCAGTGATGACAGGGTACGGTCTAAAATTGCACACTTTTGAGTACGTCACTCTTGAGTCTACCGACAATAACGCCAATGACAACATTCAATCATGTACAGCAGTCACGATGACAGCAATGACCATGATAAGAACAATGACAACATCGACAACGTCAATGCACAACGACAATAACAACAAAAACAATAACAATACTACTAACAATGATAAAAACAAAACGGCAATGACAACACATATGACAGTTGCAATAACAGCAATGACAACCACAACGATGATGGCAACATTAAAAAATTGATAATGACAACAACTAACATTAACAACAATCATAACAATGACAACTACATTAACAACAACAAGAACAACAGTGGCAATAACAACAGCTGCAACAACAACAATGACGAGAACAACGAAAGTGAAAACAATGACCACATCATTGACAATATCAATTGTCAATGTTGTTGTCATTGCTGTCACCTTCGTTGTTGTCGAGACGTCAAAATATCTTGCTGTAACTCTGGACAGCAATCTTAACTGGACCTCTCATGTCGACAAGCTACAGAGCAAAGCATCATCTAGAATCGGTGTACTTTGGCGTGTTAGACCTTTCCTTGACACCTCCACTGCCAAACTCGTTTACAATACGACGATGTAGTATGGGGCAATTGTGATTTGATTCTAAGATGAAAATTAAAAGGCTTACAGAATAATTCTTGGAACGCATCCAACAACATCTACCGAAGTCCTGCTTAAGCAACTAAAATGGATCAAACGTGAGGAAAGTAGGAATCTAAACAAAGCCAAACTCTGGTCAAGATTAAAAAACTGCAAGGTGGAAGGTGTAAACATCAATCTCTATTGCCATAAAGATGTCTATAACTACAATACCCGGAACAAGAACAATCTTATTCTTCCAAAACCTAGAACTAAATGTTTAAAACGATCTTTTATATATTCAAGGGGAAAGTCATGGAACAGCCTTGTGGATAGTGCGAAACAATATTTCAGACATTGAGTTAATCGAAATGTACAACTTATTCGATTTAACATTTTAAAATTCATATTTGTATATTTTATTTTGTAATTTTATACTGTAATTTTGACTTCAAGTTTCATATTGGCATGTAAGCAGCTTTAACCTTTCTAAATACTTTCCTTGACAACAATAAAGCTTTAATTAAGATCTGTTGCTTATGTCCGCCATCTTGGACGCCATCTTGCATTTTTCGAAATTTTTACTTTTAGCAGATTTTCAGTAAATTTCCTTGATTTAAATAGAAATCATTTATTTATAGGCTCAAGTAGCAAAATGTTCAAAAAAGAAATGAAATAATTGAAAATAGAAGCTAGAAGACATTTTGTAAAAAAATCTATTTCTTAATTCAGACTTCAATTTGCACAATTAATTTCGCATAAATTATAATGAAGACGTCATCTAATTGAAGTCAGAAGATGTGTTATTAATTAGACTACAGGTACTGCAAGTTTCATTCTAATTGCTACAAAGCTTCAGAATTTAGGTTGGAAAAACCTAGGATGGGGTCAGTAGAACCCCCCTTCCAATAAACGTTTAATTCGAAGTTGAACGTTTCCAAGATTGACTTAAAATGCAAGAACACTTTGTCATTTCAGCTCTTTGTCAAATGGAAGTTTAGTTGTCTTGTTAGGTTGGTACTTTTCAAGGCTTGTTTGTAAAATTCCGATGTAAAATTACCTACTGAGAGAGTCTCTCATGAACCGTTGTCATATTAAGCAACTGCTCTAGTGATTTGTGCCCAATAGCCTCTCTCTTACAAATGTGAAAGTCTAAATAAGAGTAGCTAACTGTAACACCGTCTTATCCTTGTCTAAATGGGTACTACCCGTTATGTCTAAATTTAGAACGATGGGTTGGACCCATGTCAGAAGATCTTCGCTTTCTGATACTCGTACTTAGAAAAAAATCAAGAAGTAAAACAGAAAACAAAGAAGAGCGAGCGACTTGTAACAACGAAGTCACCATGAAATGCCTCTACGCCAACGGCTAAATTTGCTGCAAACAACCAAAATTCCATATCGCTTTTCTATGAAACAAAACATGCATGATTGAATCTTGACAGTGGACCGGCGGAAGGTAGAGAAGATCTTTTGACTTGGTTTAAAATTAGACAGAACGGATAATACCCATTTAGACAAGGATAAGACGGTGGCTGCAATCGTGATGTTTTTATAAAGTAAAAGCGTCTCCCTCCTTACTTCCCTTCATTTTAGTACAGCCACAATCTACAACTTTGAAATCCAATGCTGAAAACAACGCGTTCTTTCCAAAAATGTCTTTGATTCTGACTTGCAACACAAATGCCAGACCAGCAGCTGATCATTACAGGTTTTACCACAACAGCGAGTTAAAACAGGAGAGCGTCTCTAATATTTACAAAATCAGCAACATAAACAAGTCAGACGGCGGATCGTACAAATGTGTTCCCGCAAATGATGTTGGGCCAGGAGAGGAAGCGGTGCTCAACATTACTGTGACAGGTAAAAGTTTATTGTAAAGATAAGATAACGAATTAAATAATATTGGTCCTCGGAAAGGTGACTTTCGAACGGTTTGAGCTAGGGATAATTAACTACCTTCAGAACACCTCAATTTTACTATATATGAAGCACAGTCTATACTGTCTATACTTGGGTATTACAATGAACGATCGATACGAATCTTGAAAGTGAAAGTGAAACAATTACATTTGCGTTTTGTATCTGCATTAAATATCCCTATTGAGTATCGTCGCGATCGACAATCGGATCAACAAGCAGCATTGTACGAGGTTGTTGTTCAGCAAATTTTTTGTAGGCTTACCTTTCTTGTGACATACTATGCGGGGCTTGCAATGTGAGATAACGCTTAATTTGCTGCTGTTTTTCTCTTTTGGATATCCCTCTAACGGACTTGAAACTGAATAAGTGTTTCCACTGCTCTTACAGACGGAAAATCCGTCGTTTCAGATTTATCGCTATCCTATATATATTTTAACGATAACACGCCAAACGCTTCAGCTCATTCATAAAGCGGGCAGCATGCCGGCTGGCCCTACTGTAGCAATGTTAGAACCTGTCAAAAGTGTCAATCTGGCGCCTCAGGTGGGAAAACATACAGACGTATCGCAACAGTCTTAAAGGCCGTGTTACACGAATCAACTTGCAACGACGATTTTCCGCGCAACAATGTTGCGTTGAAAATCGTTCCCGTATAACATGTCACGATTCTTTGTGCAACACGGAGCCCGGCAACATGTTGCGAGTTTTTGAATTGGTTTCAAAAACTTGCAACACAACACGCAACAT
>JAOBYE010707883.1:0-11345 GCA_025403585.1 Parazoanthus swiftii
ACATTGATATGCTTTACAAAAATCGTAAACAAAAGCCAAAAAAGAGCCATCAAGAGCAAAAGAAATTTCAAAAAAAATCCCGAGAAGAAAACTCTTCACGATGTGGCCGTTGCGGTCGAAGCCCCATGCATACACGTACACAGTGCCCTGCAAGTAGTGCTACTTGTCGAAAATGTTCAAAGAAAGGGCATTACGAGGCTGTATGTCGAAGTAATAAAGTCAATGTAGTGAATGATGATGATGAAAGTTGTTTCCTAGATGTAGTGTCTCTAGGTAAAATCGACAGTCGTAATGTTAACCCGTGGCAAGTAAAGGCAACTGTCAGTGGTGTAGCGACTGAATTTAAGCTAGATACCGGGGCTGACGTATCAGTTATCCCAGACACAGTTTTCAAGAAACTGAAATGTCAGTTATCTGACACAAATATGACACTGACAGGTCCAAGTCAGCAAAAGCTGGATGTGATGGGAACCTTTAAAGCACTTATTAAATTCAATGGAAAGGAGGTTAATCAAGAAATCTTTGTAGTCAAAGGCCTCAAGTCAGCTCTTTTAGGAAGACCTGCAATTGCAGCTTTAAAGCTCATATCGGTAGTGCATACCGTGCACCAGCCTTCCAACCAAAGTGTCCAAGAGAAACACCCCAAATTGTTTAGCGGGCTGGGTAAGCTAGATGGGAAATATCATATCAGATTGAAAGAAAACCCTTTGCCTTATGCTGTAACCACACCACGACGTGTCGCATTACCCCTCTTGCCCAAAGTTAAGGCAAAGTTAGAGCAACTGGAGACGCAAGGCGTAATCTCAAAAGTTGATCGACCAACTGACTGGTGCGCGCCAATAGTTGTAGTCCCAAAGAGTAGTGGTGACATTAGATTATGTGTCGATCTAACCCAACTTAACGAACAGGTTAAACGTGAACGTTTAGTATTGCCTGCTGTAGATGATGTGCTTGCACAACTAAGCGGAGCCAAAGTATTTTCAAAGCTCGATGCCAACTCTGGATTTTATCAAATTCAGCTGACTGAAGAATCGTCTTTCCTAACAACTTTTATTACTCCCTTCGGTCGATACCGCTACAACAGGCTCCCATTTGGCATTACTTCCGCACCTGAACATTTTCAGAAACGAATGCAGTCCATCTTGTCTGACATGAAAGGGACAGTCAACATGATTGACGATATATTAGTGTATGGAAAAGACCAGGAAGAACATGATGAACGGTTGGAGAAAGTATTGAACAGGATTGAAGGAGCCGGAATAACCCTGAATTCCGAAAAGTGTGATTTCTCAAAGAGCAAAGTAACATTTCTGGGCCATGTTGTAGACGCGACCGGCGTTAGCCCAGACCCCTCGAAGATCAAAGCGATCTCAGAAATGCCCGAGCCAACCAACATTACAGAATTGAGAAGATTTCTCGGGATGACAAATCAGTTAAGCAAATTTTCTCCAAAGCTAGCCGAAACATCCAAGCCACTCAGAGATCTTCTTAGCAAGAAGAACATGTGGTCATGGGGAGTCCCACAGCGAAACTCCTTCAACGAGATGAAAAGAATTCTCTCATCCGATGTTGCAGTGTTAGCTCTTTACGACCCTGAAGCAGATACTCGGGTATCGGCTGATGCAAGTTCGTATGGTGTCGGAGCAGTTCTCGAGCAACAGCAGAAAGACAACACGTGGCGATCAGTAGCGTATCAGTCAAGATCATTGTCGGCCTGCGAGCAACGTTATGCTCAAATCGAGAAGGAAGCCCTAGCTGTTACCTGGGCCTGTGAACGTTTTAACAATTATCTCCTTGGCAAGTCATTTCAAATCCAAACCGATCACAAGCCTTTGATTTATCTGCTCAGTTCAGCAAAGGACCTGGACTTTCTCCCTCCAAGAATACAGAGATCAGATTGCGGCTGATGAGATACCATTACAGCATCGTACACGTCCCTGGTAAACATCTCACGACAGCCGACACTTTGTCCAGAGCTCCAGTGTCCGAACCGATTTCTACAGATTCCAGCTTTGAAGAAGACTGTGCTCTCTATGTAAACCAAGTTATACAAGGTCTCCCAGCAAGTGAGCAGCGACTGGAAGAAATTAAAGCACATCTTCAGGAAGATGAAATCTGTCGCCAAATCATGTCTTACTGTACAGAGGGTTGGCCGAGTAAAAGCACCTTGAAAGGCCCAATCAAAGTTTACGCACAGTTTGCAGCAGAGTTGACAGTTCAGCACGGTCTACTGCTCAAAGGCAGTCGTCTGGTCATTCCAGCCTCCATGCGTTCAGATATCCTGGAGAAACTACATACAGGCCACCAAGGTATTGTGAAATGTAGAATGCGATCCAGACAGTCTGTGTAGTGGCCAGGAATCAGTAGACAGCTGGAAGAATTGATAGATAACTGTCCAGTCTGTAGGAAGTTCAGCCGAAACCGAGTTGAGCCAATGCTTGCATCTGAGTTGCCGGATTATCCGTGGCAGAAAGTAGCTTCTGACTTGTTTGAGTGGAAAAGCAAAACCTACTTGTTAGTCGTGGATTACTATTCACGCTATATCGAAGTATCAGCACTTTCAAGCACCACGTCGCAGAGCACTATTTCATCCCTTAAAGCGATGTTCAGTCGTCACGGAATTCCTGAAGTTTTAGTTACGGACAACGGTCCTCAGTATGTGTCAGCGGAGTTTTCGAACTTTGCAACAAGCTATGGTTTCCAACACATCACCAGTAGTCCACGATATCCACAGGCAAATGGAGAGGCTGAGCGCGCTGTTCAAACTGTAAAGAAACTGTTTGAAAAATCTTCAGACCCGCACCTAGCTTTGCTTGCCTACAGAACCTCGCCACTTCAGCATGGCTACAGCCCGGCACAGCTCCTGATGTCACGTAATCTACGAACAACGGTACCAACTCTTCCCTGTCAATTAAGGCCAAGCACTGTTGACTCTACAAAGTTTTACAACAAGGACATTGATCTGAAATCCAAGCAGAAGATCAATTATGACAATCGGCACCGTGTTGGCAATCTTCCCCGTTTAGCTGAAGGCGATCCTGTCTACATTCCCAAGACAAAAACGGAAGGTGTAGTCCAGCGAGAATGCAGAGAGAGAAGTTGGATTATTTCAACCTCCAAAGGTGAATTACGGCGCAACCGACGTCACATAAACCAACTGCCTAAAGTACCAGCAATTGTTCCAACTGAAGAACCAGCGGCTGTTCCACCTCAGCCATCTGTACCTCAATCAAGCAGTGCGGGAGGAACTGTTACAACCCGTAGTGGATGCACTGTGCGCCCACCACAGAGACTTGTTATTGAATAGCTACATCAATAGCTATGTTGAGTTAATGTTTTGAACAACTAACCTAGAATAGTTTGTTGGACATAAACTTTGAACAATGAGTTTCAGTTATGCAAAGTTTATAGCCCGTAGGGGAGGTGTAGTGTTAGCATCTGGGCCTCCTGTGGAATCCGTCCCGGGCCCCACTCGTCGTTGTTGTGATCACTCGCTACAAACATGGCGGTCATTAAAACATGAGTGTAAACACAATCCGCTGTGTATTGTTTATGTTCTCGGCCATCCGACGATACAACTGTAACCCAGTTGTAAACAAGTAACACCTGTATATCATCAAACATTATGTTAAGTACTACAGCTTTAACTTGTGACACCTGTACATCAGATGTTAGATCAAATTTTACTGTAATGATATCAAATAGATACATGTGCATGCAGCTTGTTTGTCATGATTTATAGTTGTATAGTTGTATACATTCGAATCTACCAAGCAAAATAGGTTGTCTTTCACAAATATACATGTATTTCCTCAGGCGATTCTCAGAACTGAAATAGTTGCCTTTACAATAAAAAAATATATGAAGATAGTTGTCAAGCATTTAGATTCTAAAGAACAGATGGTGCTTCTTGGACAAAATCAACCCATGCAGTGCTACTGTATTGTACTTCATCAGAATTATTGTTAAAAACAATACATGTACTACTTTTACCCAATCGAAACAGATGACACTTGTACATCACACAACAAGTACAACAAGCATTTAGGAATTTTTATATCAGTTGATTTTACATGGACTAAACATGTTGAGTACAAAGTTAGTAAGATTAATGAAAGGCTTGGCCTCCTTAAATGAATTAAGCACCTACATGTACCCCCTTTTAAGGTGTGCCTACTTTTTTACAAAAATCTGATTATGCCTTTGTTGGACTATGCAATATAACTCTAATGTCAAGCTTACAAATCCTCCCTGAAGGCTGTCAAACTTATTATGGACAGGGCACCACATTCCTCAGCCTCAAATGCTCTAACCTCACTTAAGTGGGTGTCCCTGCAAAAGAGACGTTCATTAGAAGATGTACATACATATACAAGTGCGTTAATGGGCTTGTTGTGCATGATATGACTTTGGTAAGGCTTAAGGACCATGGTTACAACACAAGGAAGAAGACAACTTAAGACTACCTTGAACCTATAGAAATTGGGGACAAGAGAGTACTGCATATCAAACTGAGAAAGACTTCAATCCCTCAAACCGAGATATCAAACAATCAACTAGTGTTATTGTTTTCAAACGTAATATTTTTTACATTTCCAGCTACAGTAGGTTTTTAATGCAATTTAATATGTTTTATTATAATTAAGCTGTATCTTATATTTACGTTTCTTGTATATTTTTTTCTATTTGTTGTAATTCTTAACTATCAATAGTGAGGTTCTTTTTCAAAAGCATTATTATTATTATTATCATTATTATTATTATTATTATTATTATTATTATTATTATTATTATTATTATTATTATCAAGAATTACTATAGTTCCGAAAAAAATTTCGATTCAACTGTTTAATGAATGGGTTGACACGGGCCCACAACAATTGGAGATGTGAGATGATAAAGAAATGCTTGCATATGTTTCCTCGTTACTTACTTTAATGTTTATTCTTTGCAGGTGATCATCTAAACACCGTCTATTCAGGAAAACTACAAACACTAGTTGTTTAACTAGAACCTTGTGAAAACGTAGTTCAAATGTCCATCTTAGATTCTGTTGTTGTGGAACCGGCAAAAGGTGATCAAGATATACTTGTCACTGCGTCAAAACAAGGTGACAAACTGAAGACATATATGGTGTTAGTCGGGAAAAGACTGATGAGACGAAACTTGCTATCTACGAGACTTTGACGAGACAATTGGAGAGTATAGAGGACTGGGCTACTGGTTTCCGTTGAACATGTAGATACTTTCTTACGTTATCAAACAGTAAAGGTTCTTACAAACAGATTGTTCTACTGCACTGGAGATCCTGGGTTAACTTAGTTTGACTGTTAAATATGAATAAAGTAGAAATGGAGGGCTAAAGTTCCTATTAAAGGTCAAAAGCAACAAAGTAAGACATATGAACCACATGTACATATAAATCCCATATAAATCCCATATAAATCACATGTACATTAAGACAAAGAGATCAGCAATTCAAGAAAACCTTCTTTTTGCATTCCTATTGTGACAACATTGTATCTATAATCTTACAAGTCTAATGACGGTGCATTTCCAAAGTGACACACTAGTAGTGCTTTAGGATTGCGCACAGTAAATAGCAACAGTAATATCATTAATAATAATAATGAATAACAATAACAAGGAATAATAATAGCAGTTTTGCTTGTTACGTGACAGTCTTTAAATGATTTACACAATAGTGAAGTGGTCAAATCACTATGGTTTAAAAGATGCACAGTTCAGACACAAACAAGTTATAACAAATATTCCCCACTCCTGCTGTTCCCAACCCAGACCCAGATCCCCTAAATTGGTCCTTTTATCAAGCCCCTCCAAGTTCCGACAAAAAGTTCCCCTCACTTCGAAATTCTACCCCTCCCCCATCGACACGGAGATATCTCAAAAGAACTAACTACCACAACTATTTCGTGCCTTTTCAAAGACGATTCCGCAACAATAACGTCCCTCGAACGAATTTGAGAGATTCCAAAAGTGAGCAATACGCAAGCATTTATCCATACCCTTCATACAAAGATGCGCCAGGAACTCGCAGATAATCTGTTTTAACACTGATATTCTAAGCGGCGGCAGTCACAAACTGCATGGCCAGCAAACTACGGCCAAGGAGCTGTCACGGCCTGCCCCGTCTGCCGGAATCTTAGGAAATTACATTTTTTATTTCTCAAATAAGAATTATTTGTAAATGTAAACTATTGTACAGTGTAACGTTAACTTAGTTTTTCAGTGTTTTGAAATATTCCAATTGTTTAAAAAAAATTAGTGAGCTTAGCTAAATTCAGATCTACGGTATTTATTGTTTTAACTGGCTTAAAAAAACAAATATGGGATAAAAAGGCACAACATCAAATGTTTAGGAAAAAGAAACGCCCGCAGACTTCATGCCAGTTGTCCATGGACTCGTATTATTTAAACATTACACTCGAACCTCGATTATCGGGACCTCGATTTTCCGGATTTCTCGATTAGTCGGACTTGTTTTCTGGTCCCAACTTTTTTCATCAATATTAATTTGTCACATTCAAGATTCGTAACGAAACTATTTTCCTCCAAGCAAAGCAAAAAAACTCCAGTTGGGAATGAATTTGTTTCGCTTGAAAACACAAATCAGTAGAAGTTTCGTGCTAACACGCGCCGTAACTCGCGTTGTGCATTTCACTGAGCTCTGATTGGCCCAATGTTGTTTTGTTGCAAAATACTTGTAGAAGAAAATGTAAATTTAGACAGCTGTTAACTGTTTATGAACAATGTTTTGGGTTCTGAATGTTTTATTCGATTCTTGCATAATTAAGTGTTATTCAGTTAATTAAATGCGTCTCATTAATATTCATACTTTCGATATCCGGACTCTCGATTATCCGGACTGTTAAGCCTAGTCCCAACGAGTCCGGTTAATCGAGGTTCGACTGTATTATGTTAATTGTTGCAGTAAAAATTTTAAAACCCCTGCGTAACTATTCCCGCTGTGGCGGTTCGTGGCAGCTTCAGTATCGAATCAAAAGTCGTTTAAGTCTTGGACGACAAGCAAAAGCCAGGACTAAAATGACGAGGGAGACAATGAGGAAGGTGAGCAAGTAATTCGTCTCACCGCTTGCACCTCCTTGGAACAGACGGCCAACAGCTGCAAGGGAAACCGAACCGAACAATTTAAGCCTCATCTGACAGTTATATAGGGTACGTTTATAAGCACACTGATCTGTGGAAGCACGTCTTATGTGTTAATCTTAAGGACGCCGCATAGGCGCTTGTTCAGTTTTTTGTTATTTTCGATGAACATTTTGTATTAGAGAAACACAAAATGAAGATCTTTGCGCACATGGACACTACATCTGTATTCAAACTGTGATCATTTGCTAAGTTAAGTGTTATGACTTTCGTCAACGGTCGCATAAAATCCGTTAAGTAAGGCATCACCTTATTTTGATAAATGCAATTCAGTGAAAAAGGGATTGTACAATGTCTTACTTTAGGACAACTCTATAGCTACTGCAAAGCTTTTTCCGAAATGTCAACTTTTTGAGTCCCCCAAGATTTTTAACCGATGCGCAATATCTTCTTAATTTACCAAAAGTAGCTGAAAACATTTGTAAATTGCAAATTTCAAATTTAGCTTTCTTTGTTTCAAAGTTCGATGCTAAAGTGTTTAAACAAGCAAGTATCTACACACTTTGTGTAACATTTTTAAGTAGCAGTATGAAGTATGGAACTGCTTTAAAGTAAGCTTTATCAAACAGTAGCAAGCAACTTGCTTAACAGAAAGAACTGGCAACATTTTAAGACTCCTTCCTTGCCAAAGCGACGACCTAAATTATTTGAGGTTTTCCTCACGAGCTCCCAAACACTTTCGCTCCCTCAAGTTCTCCTCCACCCTGGCCATAACCAATGGCCGGTCCCGTAGAAGACCTTACCTGACACATCTGGATCGACGGCATCAGACCCGTACCCACTAACACTGCGAATCATGTGATTGTACTGCAATAAACCGAATTGAACAACGGTTGACAAGTTTCAAGGAACCGGAGAACTGAGTTAACAAAGAACCCAGGCACTATAGCTAATTCGATGTATGGAGTAAGGCATCCTTTTATTTTCGACAAATGTTTTGAAACACCATTTTATTCAAATGGATTAAATCTGGTTTAAACGTGTCGTTATCTAAATCCGCTTCTCGTTAATTTTTTTACTTTGTTATCTGTGTTACTAAGCTTACAGCACACGCAGATATTTTCAGTACAAGCCAATTTATCAATATCTATCTTCTCTTTACAATATCAGTTCAAACCAGGTAATACAGTGGTCAGAGTTAAAGGAGTTGATCACACATATCAAACTCTCTGCGATACACTACATATTTCTCCCAACTTGCTTAAAAGGAAAGTATGGAATATGTTAAGAGAGTTTAGCAACACATCGTGTCTGAACACACTCTTCAACACTACCCATTTATGGTATTAGCTCGATGGATGGATTCATTACGAATTCATATCAAACTCGTTCCAAGATCAAATGATTGCGGTTGGGTCTGCCATGCGGAATACTCTATACACCATATCCATGGCAAGCACCACCATGAGAAAACTACCTTATTTTTTACATAATACTTTTTTTCAAACACGATGTTTTTTCTAAAAAAAACAACGTGAATAACTAAAAACTGATGGTAGGATACAAATTCCGAAAACGAGAAAATCCTGAGAAATATCTCAGCAGTTAGAGGAGTAATTCAAGAGTTACGATATCAAATTTATTGTAGTCGGACATCTTAAACGAAATGGTTCACCACGTCTGACGAAAGTTGCGGCCTGTGTTAAAACTGTCGACAAACCTGGTCAGTCACATATATAGTTTTGGTGCGAGGGTCAAAGGTCAGGCCGGTGGGGTGGAAGAACTGCGCGTTTCTACTTGTTCCGTCCTTGTATCCTTCGAATCCACCAGCTAAAGTACTCACAACACCTTGGATGGGTTACCAAGAAAATGTTACTTTACAACTGGTGTTGAAGATATTAGACATAACCATGTGACTAATGGATGTAACATCTGAAATGAAGATTACGACGAAACAGAACAAGGAGAAAGTGGAGAAGGGGGAAGGAAAGGAGGATGAAGAAACGGGATTAGGAAGAGGAAGAAGAAATGGAACAAGAGGAGAAGGAAGTGCAGGAATAGGATACAAAGGAAGAATCTATAGAAAGAAGAGAAAGAGGATTAGGAAAAGGGAAGAAGAAAGGGAAAGATGGAGGATGAGGAAGTGGGAAAGGGAGAAGAAGAGAAAGAGAGCCAGGAAGAGAAGGGGAAGGGTTAACAAATTCAGAAACAGGTTTTGGACTGTCCTACTGAACTTACCTTCCGGTGTCACCATTCGAATAGCATTGCCATCCTGAAAGGCAAACATCAAGAAACCTCTGGTTGTTTAGTATTCAAAGTTCATTTGTTGTAATTGCACTGAGATGGACACCACAAGGGAAATGTAACAGAGTGAGACCAAGAGAAACTTGGAGGAGATCTACGGAGAGAGAGCTTCAAGAATCAGAGCTAAAGTAGAGCACAACTGGAAAAGTTGCAGAAATGGAGGAGCCTTGTTGAAGCTTTATGTGCTGCTGGACACACAGGGTCATAGACGAGTTTGTTGTCAGTTAAATAAGGTAATGTCTTGGTCGAGCTGCAACCATAAACATTCTTCTGATGACTGATGTCTAAGGAAGCACTAAATTAACACTCTTTCATTATATGCCATACAACCAAAAACATCTCCTCCACAACAAGAATCAAATTATACTATTCGCTGACGCTGACTGAACTGAAACTACACGTTGTAATCAACCATTACATACATCCTCGTTTGAAGTAAAACCATAGTCAGTTACGATGTTGCATGTGCTAAAGAAATCTTCATCAACTTCACGTCACACATACGTTCGAGAGTTACCTTACCCCTGAGAGTTTGATAGTACGTACTCTTTTAAAAGGTATTGGATAATGATAACACGTTAACAAGGTTAACAGTACCTAAGTTAAAGCAATGCTAGAAATGTCGAGTGGAAGTTAAAATCAACAAATGGAATGAATCTGTATATGTATCTTGCCTCTTTCTTAGACAACTTTATTTATACAGTAGCCTATTTTACGTGTTTGTTTGCAAAAAGATTTTTGTTTTTTCTTCTTATTTCAACAGACAAAAAGAATGTCACTGCAGGCAAATTACATGTTCCAGAGGGATATTTACGCTTCCGAGTCTTTTGAGTTCCAGAAATGATTTCAAGGAAAGAGACGAAGCGTTAAATGCCATAGCGACTTAGCCATTCAGTGTTCCACTTGACTTATTCGTCACATCTGCAAAACGATTTACCTTGAATAGTTCAGTTCAGTTAGTTCCAGTCTCCTAATATTTTAAATGCCTAAACGGCTACTCAAGAATTAAAGTCTCGATCAACAGTAATACAGTACAAGAGCTCCAGATTGTTTCGCAAGAGACTTTCACTGAGTTTTTCAAAAACTGTTGAACAGTTGCATAAATGCCTAAAACGTGTAAACGCGACCGCAAGTTACTCATTCATTTTCATTTCTTGGAAAATTCGTTGTTGTCACTGTTCGATGTATTCAAGCTTTATGTAGGATTGTATTATTTTATTGTTTTTAAAAAGCCTCGTTTACACTACTATATCGGATAGTCTTTGAAACAGCGACTTCTGAAAAGCAGTGTCAGTAGTAAACGAAGCATGAGGTTGCCTGTTTCACCACTATATTTCAAACTTACAAACTCCACAACGTAAAGCTTTCGATGTACGGAGTCAAAAGCAATTCCTTCCGGATAGTTGAATCTCGCTTCTCTCCCCTTGCCATCTTTGAAGCCTTCTCTTCCACTTCCCGCCAATGTTTGGACAATGCCTATATGGGAAAAGGAGAAACTCTGTTATTTTGGTTCACAGTCATTACCAATCATTAGCCGTCAATACCCAAAGATTTCCGTCGTTTACCATAACAACTAATGGATTACTACTTTCGCCGCCACAAGACCTGATATCTAGTCATTACATGGTTATCATTAGACATAATTACTCTTCGCTCGGTTATTATACAAGATTAGTTATTACCTGGTTATTATCCTTGATGGCATGGCCAGGCAGCTCGCGAAAGGGAGAGTGAGACATCCCTTCCCTCCGGAGTCTTGGGGCATGACCACGGGCACGTCATATTAGCCCCGTAGCCCAGGGGAGCTCACCCCTTTAACAAAGCCCCCGTGCTTCCGAGGTTAGGCTTTTGAGTCAGAAGCTAGGAGAGGGAAACTCTGATATAAAACCTACAGCCCTACGGTCGTCACAGCC